>PVKS010002830.1:0-79102 GCA_004027875.1 Aplodontia rufa
TTTTTTTTTTTTTAAGAGAAAGGACAGTGAGGGAGAGAGAGAAACAGAGAGAATCAACTTTTATTGAGTTTTTCACATGGCTTTCATTGCTCTGACACTTAGCTGTGTAGTGGGTGCTGGGGTTTGAACCCATGTACTTGTGCATGCCGGGCAAGAACCATAATCACTAAGCCACCACTCCAGCCCCCTCAGTTTTAAAATTACTCTCGGTTCAATTTCCCAGTGCAAAAACAGAAGGGAAAAAAAAAGCAGCAATAATAAAAATCTGCTCAGCTGTTGGGGTTTTTAGCCTCTGGTGTTCCCCCTGTCCCACAGGGGAGAAGAACAGAAGCATACCCCAACCAAGGCAGCCAAGAGAGGCAAAGGTCGGCTGACCGCCCGTTCCCAGCCCTCCCTAAGGAGGACAATCAGATGCATCAGGGAGACCAGTGGCAGCAGGAACTCATTTATTGAGGAAGTGCATGGGGTTATAAAGAGTTATGGGGACCAATGAAAGGAAAGGTCAACAAGGGGCGGAGAGCCCATGCGGGTGGCAGTTATTTAACCCAGCCCATCAGGCGACCAGAAGAGGCATCACGACCTCAAGGTGACACCCCTGAGTAGGTTGTCGGGAGCCATTTTTGTCCTCAGTAGGTGGGTTTCAGCAAAGGAGTTCCTCTTTCCGATGTAACACTCTCGATGCATTGCATGTTGAAGCCCAGCACTCAGCAAGGAAATAGCTATCTTAGGAAAGTAGAGCAAACTTTACATCTGACAATGGATTCTTGTCCAGTGTACATATGGAACTCCAAAACCTCAAAAGCACAAACAAAACCTGCCAAATAACCTGATTAAAAATGGGCACAAAATGTACACAGATATTTGTCAAAAGAAGATATAAAAATGAACAACAAATATGTGAAGGGATGCTCAGCTGCACTGATGTTCAGGGAAACACAATTAGAACCACAGAGAGCTGTCTCCTCACTCTCCTAAGAATGGCTATTATCAAAATATAACTAGTTCTGGTGAGAATGTGGAAGAAGGGAACCCTTGTACACTGTTGGTAGGACGTTAAACTAGTCTAGCAATTATGGAAAGAATGTGGAGATTCCTCAAAAACATTAAAAAAAATTGGTGAAGAGCTACCATATGACCCAGCTATTCCACTCCTGGGTATACATCCAAAGGAAAAGAAGTCAGTGTGATGAAGAGACACCCGCTCTCCCACGTTTAATGTAACTCTATCCACAAAAGCTGACAAACGGAAACACTAGTCACTAACTGATGGAGGGCTGAAGCAGGTGTTACGCACATGCACAATGGAATACTACTCAGCCAAGAGAAGGGTGAAGTCCTGTCACCTGTGCCTATATGGATAGAATGGGAGATGCTTATGTCAAACGAAATAAGCCAGGCACAGCAAGACATGTAGAGAACTGTTTCACTCAAATGTGGAATATCAAGAAGTTGATCTCATCAAGTTTCAGAGTAGAATGGCATTACTAGATTCTGGGGAAGAAGGGAAAAGGGCTGGGAAAGGTTGGTCAATGGAAATTTCGCTTGGTTCCTTATCCTGACAGCAGTGAACATGGGAACATGGGAAGTTTGTGGAGATTAATACAGAACAATTAGTTATTTATATTATCAAAGGAAAAAAATGTATTAATTCAGTGATCCTAATTCTCCTACCACCTTAAGAATCAAGAAAAGCACACTTAAGAGAATGAAGGAAATAATGATAAGGACAGAAATTAATAAATTTTCAATTAGGACAGTGAACAAAGCAAGAAAAATACCCATTTTGTCTTTTAAATATTAACAAACCTTATGCCTCTATCCAAACTTAAAAGGAAAAAAACAAAAAAAGATTAGGCAGAATTCACCAATCAAGAATTGAAACCGAGATAATCCTTCAGAACTCAAAAGTACAAAAAGGTTAAGATGAATCTAATTGGATAAAATCTATAAGTTAGGTGAAAAAACCAATTTCTTAGAAGCCCACCTATCAAAACCCACCAAGACCATGTAAATAACTCAAATAGAGCTGCAACTTTCAAAGCATTCAATTCATAATTTAAAACAATCCAAAAAGAAATGTCATGGTCAGAGGGCACCCTCAAGACATTCATCGAACACGTTGAGAGAATAATGCCTGTTCAGGCAGCCTCTTCTAGGACTGGATAATTCTCAGTTCACTTCCCAAGACTGGAATCCGTCTAACACCAAGAACAAAGAGAAACTACACAGCAAACACCTCACTTACATAGACATGAAAATCCATAAAATTGTTGCAAATCAAATCCAGTAATACAGAAAAATAATGCATGTAAACAAGTAGTGGTTCTCCCCTAAAATGCAAGGCTGACTGATATTTGGAGATTAGTGTAATCTAGTATATTTACAACCCACCGAAGAAAAACAGTATGATCATATCAATAGCTGCAGAAAAAACATTTGGCAAAATATAGCATCACCAATGACAAAAATTCTCAGGCCACTAAGAATAAAAGGCAGCTGTATCTGATGAGCATCTACTAAAGAACCCTACAGCTCATGCCCTACTTGATGATTCCAGAACTATTATTAGAAATCAAGTGAATTATGTTGGTGAATACTGTAGAATAAAGTAGTAGGACCCAGACTGGCTGGATTTAAGCCTTCAATTCTCCTGCGGTACTGAGCACAGTGATCGTAAAGGTGTAGATAAGGGACACAGGCCATGGTGACCATGCAGAGCGATTCCTGGTGCTATGGTGCAAGATGGCTCAGCTACTCTGGAGAATATCTTAGAAGTTTGTTATAAAGTTAAGCAAACGCTTCTCAGCAATGGTGTTTATCCTAGAGCTATGAAATCGTATACTCATAAAAATACCTGCATACAAATGTTTTATAACAGCTCTGCTCACAATGGCCTGAAATGGAAAACAATTCCAATGTCCTAGCTGGGTGAATGGGTAAACAAACTGTGGTACATCCATACAATGGAATATTTTTCAGCAATAAAAAAGAACGCACTATGGACACATCCAACAATTTGGATGAATCTCAGAAGCATTATGCTGAGTGAAACAAGACAGTCTCAGAATTTATACACTCCGTGCTTGTATTTATAGAACAGTCTCAAAAGGACAAAACTGTAGTGGTAGAGAATAAATCACAGTTTGCCAGGGGTTGGAGATAAAAACAAATGTGTGTGATTGTAAAGAAATGACCGCTTTTGGACAGTGATGTCCTGATTGTTGTGGTCCTGATAAGACTCTCCATACACTTTGAAATTCACAGAGCTATATACCAAAATAAAGTCAAGGTTTAAGAAAATTCAGAAGATGGATTAGAGGGACACGGAGTGGGCCTTTAGCCCTCTAAACTCCAAGCATTGTGCGGATGCCTTACACCCTTCCAGGGGAGGCTAAGGATCCACAGGCTCTTCATGGGACACATTGACCCACTGTGCAGAGAGGGCCTGTCTTCCGGGGTAAGAGCTGTGGCTGAAACCGGCTTAGTACAGCCCGTTTTGTGAACAGGGTCATCATCTCTGAGCCTCCCCCTCCCTCAGCCCCAGTGTTCTGAGGGCTGTTGAGCTAAACCAGCTCAAAGTTCCAAAGGGGAAGGATGAGGCCTTGGCCAGGCCCAAAGCAATAAAGGAAACAGACTCCAGGTGTTTTGTACAATGGTGAAACGTCAGCCAGGGAATGATACAACACAGGGGGCTTCGGAGCCGGCCTGTGCACATGGTGACGCGATCTATTGTGTTTTATGGACTGAAGAACAGGGTTGCCGAGCAGGGGAGGCAACCAGGAATAATTAGACATTCGATTAGATCTACTCCACAGCGTCCAGAGAGACCAGTGGACAAGGACAGGTTTGGGGATGTTTTCCTGAACTGTGTGAATTACGAGATGGGACATGAGTGTGTTTCCTCCACAACTGATTTGTCTGTGAGGCAATCAACATCATATTTATTCACCCCACTAACATCTAATGAGGCAGCCTCTGCACTAGCTATTGGGACAGACATTGGGAACAGAAAGAAATCAGTCCCCAAAAGGGAGCTTCGTCTACCCGGCTGATAAATCTCAAAGGATGGGTGTATGTTCCTTAGGAAAAGGCTTGTCAACTAATCTATGTGGAGGAAAAAAGAAAAAGGCCTACTTCCACCGAAAGGATAGGCAGCTCTTTCCATGTTTGCCAATAAATTCCAATTCTTCTGTCAATAGGCAGTCAACCTAACGTTTATGGTCGTGAACTTCAGGGCAACATTGTCTGGTTTTTAATGTCTGCTGTGCTGATTACTTCCTGTGTGATTTTGAGCAGGTAACTCAGCCTCTCTGTGCATTATTCCCCTCATCTGTTAAAAGGATTAATGATGCACTATCTCGGAGTGTCTGATCAGGACAGGAAGAAAGCCCAGCACACAGTGCACATTAGCATTCAGCCAGTGCTAATTCTTATCGGCAAGGTCTGGAACTGAAAGAAGCTCCTCTGAGCTGCTGTCTCTCCTTCCACTCTTGATTTGCCCAGCCGAAGTAAATAAAGCATTTGCCTTTAGCGCTTGGCTGTTCCACTTCCATATCCCAGGACAGAAGCAAACAGTGTTCGTCTTCGGGCCTTGTTTAAAAATGTTCGATGGGAGGTCAGAGGGAGCTTGGTCTAGATGGGTCCAAGGCTCCTCTTAGCTGCAGGATCCCCCAGTCCAGGAAGGGAACGCAGAACAGAGGCCACAGCTTCAGCACCCTACCCTCTGCTGAAGCCACCCTCCCTCTGCGTGGAGAAACCTCCTCCAGCAGACGGCTTGGAGAAAGAGCAACAGTTCCCTCTAGTGGAGGGTGAGAGCCATGACGCCTTTCACCAGGGATCCGTTCAGAGAAGACCTGTGTGAGGGGACAGGTAGAGGACCCAGGTGAGTGGGTAATGAAGAAAACGCACAAGGCCTTCCAAAAACGGTCACCGATATCACTGCTAGCAGGTCTGTCCAAGTGTGGGCAAGAAGCTCAGAAAGCAATAGCTTTCAATTATTTAAAATTTACCTTTATCAAAAGCCAATGGGTCCGTGGTTGCAAAGAATCCTTCAGTTACATAAGATTTGAGAAAAACAAGGCTTACTCCTCTTTAAAAACAAATGCTTGAGATTTTTGAGCGAATTCTTTGGTATTTGCCTTCATATTTTTCACATGCCAAATTATGCTTCTAGAATTTTCTGTTTTAGATGTTTTTTATTGACTTACGTGCATAGAAGACAAGTCTTCGTTCTCCTTTATCCACCCCTCCCTTCCCACTTTTCCTCCCTGTTTCCTATTGCTCCATCCTCTCCCTATATTTATGTAGCAATTCTGTTTGCATCAATACTTAGTAGCACTTTATCTATGTTAGGTTATTAACATAATGTTTATATTTATTCTCCTGAAAACTATCACCCATGAAATCAATAATTTGCTCTTTTTGTTTGGTTGGTTTATTTTCTATGCAGTTATGAGTAATTCAACTCTAAATTCTTCTCTAGTTGTGCACAACTCCTCTGACTCAGACAACTGCCTGAGACAAATAAAAAGCTCATTTTCTTGGAGCAATCCCTCCTTGCCTGGTCTCCTCACCAGCTGGACGGCTCCCTGGGCCAGGACATTTAAGCCCATTACCACCTCCGTCTCCCTTCACTCTGGGGAGCAGCCCTGCCCCTCTTTTGAGATGCATGTCCTGTTTGGATCCTGGAACTCAACGTTTCTTCTTGCCTGGTTTTTCTCCTTCTTCACAGAAGCAAATCAGATCTATCAGGTGACATCTGAGAAAAAAATACCTGGTCAGAAACTTTAAGACCTTATCTCTGAAAATATGTTTACCATGGTTTTATGTGAAGTTGGTAGCTTGCTGTTGCATAGGAGTCTGTATGTGTGGGCAAATCATTTTCTCCATTGCTGTCTAGCTTCGTGCATTGATTGTGAGAAGCACAATATTGTTCTTTCTTGTGCAGAATTTTCGTATTTTTCATCAGTGTTCTGAAGCTTCCTCTTTTTTAAAAGAGAGAGGTAGAGGGAGAGGGAGAGAGGGAGAAAGAGAGAATCAATGTTATTGTTTTTTCATCTGGATTTCATTGCTCTGACACTTAGTTGTGCATGTGGTGCTGGGGTTCGAACCCAGGTCCTTGTGCATGCCAGGCAAGTGCAATACTGCAGAGCCACTGTTCCAGCCCACTGAAACTTCTTGATGCTGTGTCTTTGTGTAGGTTTATTCCAAGCACTATGCTAAACCCTTTGAAGCAGAAACTCATATACTTCTGATGGAAAACTGCATTGTATGATTTCTTTGATGAATTCTTTATCTAAAAAAATTTCTATGTTCTATGACTGGGATTCCTCAAAGTTGTGTGTGGAATCACTTAAGTGTGTCACAGTGGGGTGTGCGTGTGTCTGTGTGTTCTCCATTTTCCATCCCTACTATTTTATTCTATTTTTTTCAGATTTAACCAATTTTACCTGGAAAAGCCTTTTTTGTACTTTCTCGTTTCTTCTCTCGTATTTCTATATGCTTCTGTAATTCCTTTCATATTTCTCATAATGCTAGAAGTTTTTTTTTTGTTCCTTTTTGGGGAGCTCCTATTTGACAGTGCTCTGTCTTGTTTTGTAGATCATCTGTTTTGTTGTCCCTGGAAGATTCCAAGGACAGACAGCACAGTGTGTTTGTGCTTCTTCCTCCTCTTTACCCTGCTCCTCTTCCTCTGCTTCTCTTTATCTTTATTCCTTTTCCTCTGTGTAGCTGCTGACTCTATTCTGCAAGGTGTGCCTGGCTGCCAGCACTCTGAAAGCTCCCCTGGGGAAGGGTGGGGAGGTGGCAAGGTCTCCACAGGGAGCCTGTGGACCTCCTCTCATCTCAGCCCAAGGTCATGGGCAGGAGGGTGCCTCTGTCCAGAGACCTTTGTTTTCCTGTTTTCTAGGACTAAGTCCCTGTTGTACCTGAGCAAGGGCCACACTCTCTGAAGGGGAAGGGATCTGAACAGTACTCCACCTGCTTCTCTTGCTGATTGTCCCTCCACCTCCCAGAGCCTTGGAGCTTCCTGGCGTAGCAGCCCGTTGCAGAGCCTGCGAGGGCTGTGTGGTGTAAATCAAGTTGCCTCTTATCTCTCCAGCTGCCAGGTAAGGACATGCTCCTGTGGGTCTGCTGGGTCAGTTACTCAACTCAGGTGTCTGCCTCCGAAACTGTGGCTGCGTTCTACTTTTTTCTCCTTCCAGATGTGTGCCTTTAAAAATCATCACCTGGGGGTTGGGGATTTTGCTCAGTGGCAGAGCGCTTGCCTAGCACGCGCAAGACCCCGAGTTCGGTCCTCAGCCCTAAAAAGATAAATAAATAAATAAATAAAATAAAATAAAAATACCATCTCTTTAGAGGCTTTCTCTTGGGTGGGGACAGGGGAGAGGGGGCAGAAGTAACTGCTTGGCGGTGACATGCGCGTGTGGGTGTGCGCACATTCTACCTACTCCCCTTAACTAGGTTAGCAATTAGTTTCGAGGATTCTTTTTTCAGTTTTGACCAAATGCTATTAGTGGCAGTTCTACAATCTGACAGCAAGAGTGTCTGAAAGGCCGCAGTTGGGTGGGTGTGTCTGAGTGGTTTTGGAAGCATGGAACCTTTGGTGACTGTAGTGTGACAACCACAGCCTCTGAGGGAGGGGATCTAGGAGCAGGGGAGACGTTTTCAGTCTCCAATGCGTGTCTAGCACTGTGCTCCACCCCTTGACATTCGTTACAACAGTTCATTTGAAGTAGATTTTATTATATTTGTTCCACAAATAGGGAACTAAAGGGTAGGATAAAGAAACACACAGAAACTGCATACAGAATGAGGATTTGGTTAAGCTCTGCTGGAAACCGGAGCCCACAGTCTGATCTTGCTGCTCCGGCAAGCGAAGTTCAGTGCATGCTTACAGCGTGGCTCAGTAACCCAATAGCACTCTATTGCTTTGGATTGTCAAAATTCTTGTCACAAACTCATGCTTGACTTAGGAGAGGGGAAGGGGCGGCTGAGAGTGTGGTCTCTGATTGGGAACTCACTCATTCCGTGACCTTGGGAACATGGTTTTGCTTTCCGGGCCTCAAATTCTACATCAGCAAAACAAGGTCATCAGAATAAATGGTGTGTTACATTCTGATGATCTATCCTGCAGATGGTGCTGGAGGTGCTGAGAGCTTCAAGAAGGCACCCGCGGAAGAGGGGGAGTCCCAAGCTCGGCCACCTCTAACTCTGTTTACTCTCTGCAAGAAACCTTCCAGCAGATAGCTCGGCGGCCTCCCCATGCCAATGGGCATGAAATATGGTTTTCTCCCAGTTCCTCTTCAGAGCCAAGTCTTTCCTTATCCCCTTCAGGGACCACAGGACCTCATCTAAATGTAACGTAAATAAATACTCCAAAATGTGGAATAGAAATGAAAGTCAAAGGAGAGACTGGGAAAAGGAAGCAGAAAACCTTGGATCTTTTACCATATGGCCTCAGCTCATTTGATTATTTTAGGACTGCATGAGGGGACACACTGGTTTCTCTAGAGCCATTTTCATGCATGCCTTGCAGGGCTATAATTCGTGTGAATTTAGATAATGAGGTAATTGGATTTAATGACTGAAGCAGTGATTCAGGAAAGAGAAGATCTCAAATTATTTATAGTAATTGTTTCAAATACTTGTATGATATTACCAACATAACATGGGAATAACTTCCATTTGAGTGATGGAAGCAATCACAGACAACCTTGTCCACATCCTTGATTTTTAAAAATTTTTTATTAAGAAGTTGAGTTATTGTACAATCATAAATGCATATAAAGTAACAATGTGATGGACACATGTTCTTAAACCAGAATTACCCCTACAACACCCATACCCCAGTCTCTTGATTCTTCTATATTCCACCGCTACAAATGCTATAAATGCTTAGATTGTGAATTTTCCAGAATTAAATAATTGCATAAGTATTATTGGATTCTCCAGGAGGTAAAGACTATGCTACATTGTTGATTGTCTCCCTAGATCCCTCCCTATCCTCCTTCCCTCTCCTCTCCCCCACCTGTCCCACATTCTTGTTTTAAACATCTAAGGAGCCTAAGACTTGGAGAGGCAGTGTGACTTGAACGACATTGGATCAAAGATTCTGATTCTTTCTTAGTTCAATGCTTTTCCCACACCCTACTTTGTTCCCTTGTCCATAGTATGAGCTCCTCTCCCCCTACACAGATCAGATCTAATTTGGAACATTATAATTGGTGTCTATAAGATTAGATATTTCTGGATTTGCTGATTACATTTCTGGTGAACAATGATGTTCAAGGCAAAATAGGTCTTAGATCACTAATAGATAAAACAGACAAAAGAAGGCACAGTGACATAATTCTACTTTCAGCATCGGAGGTTGTCTACCCACAGTTGTGATGGTACTGATAAAATGAAATTGCACCATTTTACATCATGGTATAAAATATGTAATTTCTTTAAGGTTTGCTTTATTTAGTAGTTCCATTCTACTGATTCAAATATTTATCAACAGGCATTGATTATGTGTTTTGCAAGAATTAACTCATTAGATCCTTGCAATGCTGATGAGGAAGGTGTGACTTGTAATCCATTTCCTTGGAAGCTGGTGAGTTAAGTTTCCAGGTACACACCTGGTTCTTGGCAGAGCTGAGTTGTGATAAACTCCAGCAGACATACCTGAGCTCAGATCTTCACCTCTGAGATTCATTTACCATTGAGAATTTTTTTTTTAAAGAGAGAGGGATAGTGAGAGAGATGGAGAAAGAGAGAAACAACTTTCTTTAGTTTTTCACATGGCCTCTATTGCTCCAACACTCAGTTGTGTACATGTTGCTGGGGTTTGAACCTGGGTCCTGGTGCGGAAACCACCGAGCTACCCTCCAGCCCCACCATTGAGAATTTTTATGAGAAGCATTTTGAAGAAAGATTTCGCATGCATTTAATGTGTACCATGTTATTGCAAATTTTCCAAATTTATCCCCTCTGTCTCCGGAACCCAGTGTTCTGCTCATTTCGGTAGCTATTTGGTAGCTATTTATGTGATGGCACTTTCCTCAGCTCCTCCATCTCTATCTTCTACCTGTTTTTTTAGTAACCTGCCTAATGGAACCAGAGTGGCCTGTGGTTTCCTAGGGGAGTCATTTATAAATATTTCAAGGTTTTTTTTAAGGACAAGTTCACCCCAAATAGTGGCCCACCATAATTTCGTACAGATATCCTATCTTCATACTAGATCTTAAAAATACAGTGTTCTCATCCTTCAAGTGCTTCACTAGAGATAAAAGATCAAAATTCCTTTTTTTCTTGTACCAGATATTGAACTTAGCAGCACTTAACCACTGAACCACATCCCCATTCCATTTTCATTTTGTTTATTCATTTTTATCTTGAGAGAGGTCTCATTCATGCTTAGGGCCTTGCTAAGTTTCTGAGGCTGGTTTTGAACTTGCAATCCTCCTGTGTCAGTCTCCTGAGCCACTGGAATTAAAGGTATGTAACACTACACCTGCTCTCCATCATTTTTGAGCTTTGAAAACATTCGAAAATTGTCCCTATTTCTTTATATCTCACTCTCATTAATTCAATATAAAATAAGGTCAAATAGTTCATTCATTCTTCTACTTAATATTTAGTCATCATTTGCATTGCTAATTACATATAAATACTGAGGTTTTCAATAAATGAGACAGACCTCTGTTTGAAGGCACTCTTTGCCCATTGGTAAGTGGTTTTGGTTATGTTTTATGAGAAAACTCCATAACTAGATGGCTCCCCCTCCTCCCGGGGTAACTCTTTGGATGAAGTGAGGTCACAGAGGGAGCAGTGGCCCTGGGTGTCTGTGGCCTCACTGTTGCCCACAGTCCTCTCACGAATGCCTTTACACTGGGCTGCCTCCTTTCTAGCATCTGCCTTTGCTTCGAAGTAAGCAGATGGCTGATCCAAGGTGAGCGGTCCAACTCCATTGAAGTCATCTGTCGTGATGTTTTCCTTCCCATCCAGCATTGCTTGTTTATGTGGTGTGGGATCAAATGGAAGAGAAGAACAACGTGATTCATGATCCTCCTAGGAGGCAGCTGCAATATAAAGGATGTTTCAGGAAACAGGATAATCTGTTTGTGTGGCCGCAAGTCTGTGATCCCTGACCTGTCCTAATCCTCAGAGGTAGATATGTGTGACACTTTTGTCCCCAGGTGGAACTGAGTGTTGAGAAAGAAAAAAAATCCATTTGGGTATTTTTCTGATATTGTTGCTGGTAGAAAGCTCATGGTACATGTTTTCAGTCTTCTCTTTATCAGGCTCAAGTGTTTACATCTCCTGCTTTGCAAAGTAACAAGGATTTTCCTGAAATCCCATCCCTCTTGAGGATTTGAGATGCTCTTGGGTGTCTGCCCCAGTAAGAAAACAAGCAGAAGGAATGTGGAAGCGTAAGGCCATCTGGCTGCTGTCCACTCTCACACCGGCTCTAGGGGTCACCGAGGAGGCCCTCCGAGGGCTGCTGAGCTCTCGCTCTGACAGGAAGCATTTGATCTCGTCCCAGGAGTGCCCGCACATGTGCACTCAGATGCGGATTGTCTCTGAACTGGGTGGTGAGAGATTTAAACCGCAGAATTCAAGGGGTGTTTGGAAACTGATCTCAGTCTTGGAAGAACTATCCAAGTCCCGAGTTGCAAGTGGTCTGGTGAATGTCAACTTTCATTGTCTTGATTTAATTTTTGTGAGTGTGTGCCATTGGAACTTTTGAGCACTTGATCCAGGGGGGCTTTGCTGGGGGTTGGAAGTACAATGATTGTGTGATCTGCAGTCCCTGGCCTCCAAGACCCATGGTGGCAGGCAGACACCCAAGCAGGTGCTGGTCGTGGGTAAAGTGTTACCGCAGGTCCCACAGAGACAGGTAAGACCAACGCAGTCACAGAATAGGGAACAGGTGCCTGTTTCACTGAGAGTTCCAAAGGACCAGGCTTGCCGTTAACTCAATGCATAACAGCACCTGGGCTGGACTCTGTGCTGGTTCCTAGTGATCCATCTGGAAGCGTGTGCTGGTTTGTTAGTGTTACCAGAACAAGAACCGCAGGCTGGATTGCTTGTTCTGCAGCTCTGGAGGCTGGCAGTCCAACACCAAGGTGCCTTCTCTCCGGCTCACAGTGGCTGCCACCTCACCTTGCACTCACGTGAGCTCTACTTTGTGTTCCCTTGAGGCACAGAGGTAAGACAGAGAGGGAGAGAGAGAAAACACTCTGGTGTCTCTGCTTATAACCAATCTTATCTTTCGGAGTCTCCACCATTGCGCTTCATTTAACTTAACTTCCCATGACTTAGAGGTTTGAAATATGAATTCGGAGGAGACGTAGACATTGGGTGTAGAACCAACAGCGATGAGGGCATGGAGGTGACCACTCAGATGGACACAGAATAGTGTGGGTGCATCAGAGAAGAACGGGAGCAGGATTTACATATGACACACAGGGAATCTAGTTGGCTTTCAGTTTCAGATTAAAAGCGAATGCTTGTTTTAGTGTAAGTATGTCTCCAATATTACATTGGTGGCATGCTGACAATGTTCGATCAACCTGAAACTTCAATGTAAGTGGGTATCCGGTCTTTTAATTTGCTAATTGTGATGCCCTTTGATAGGACAGTTATTACATTTAGGGAACTGTGTGTGGCATGGTAAGACAGGCAAATTAGGTGGCATCCAGGGGTCATCAGTAGTGCCTGGTTACAATTTAAGGAATGGTAGACTGTCAGTCATTACAGCAAGCAAACACTAGCATCTCCTTACGGGTAACTTGATGATGTTGATGTCTCTTCCAACTCTGTCGTGCACGTAGTTCCAAAAAGCCTGCAAAATCCAAAGAAAAGTGCAGACTTACTTTTGTTCAGTCCTACCATTATGTTCTGAATTGCGCCTCCCCAAAAGCACATATGTCGAGATTCTAACCCTCAATACCTCAGCATAAGACTATATTTGAAGATAGTCTTTCAAAATAGATGATTAAACTAAAATGAGGTCTAATCTCATCAACTGTAAGAAGAGTTAATTTGGACACAGAGACGCACAGAGATTCGGAGACACAAAGATAATCATCAAGTTGGAGAGACACATGGCACACACTTGTTGCCTCAGCTACCTAGGAAGCTGGGGCTCACACACATTGTGCAGAGATGTTGAATGACTGGCTCAGGGTGGGGTGATTGGTACCCAGGGAGCGAGAGAGATCAATCCTAATCAATGCTCAAAGTCCATGTGCTTTTTAACATCCTATTACTTCAGGTCACATCGGAATATGGCTTGGAGTCATATTTTGGTTTATTCCATGGTTCCTGTGTGGTGTTGAGCTAATCTCTTAATCTCTTCGTCCCTCAGTTCCTTCATCTGCTAAGGAAGAGTAATCATATAAAGTCTGAAATCTTGCATCTCCTGCAAATTCATGTGTTCAAATTGTAACCTCTGAGGTGGTGGCATTAGGAGATGGGGTCTTTGGGGAGGTGATTAGGCCATAAGTAGGGTCTTCATGAATGAGATCAGGGTCTTATAAAAAAGACCTGAGGGAGGTTATTTGCCTCTTCCACCGTGTGAAGACAGCAAGAAGGTACAAGCTATGAACCAGAGCCCAGGCCCTCACCAGACTGAACTGATCCATCCTCCATCTTGGGCTTTCTGGTCTGCAGAGTGGTGAGAAATGTCTGTTGTTCATGAACCACCCAGCACAAGGCATTTTTATAGCATCCCAAATGGACTAAGACAGACCTCAATTCCCACATCGTGATGTTTTTAAAGGATTAAATGTAATACTATGTGTGAAGGCTTAGCGTACCACCATTTACATAGAAAATACTCAGCATTGGCTGAAATTATTTTTAAGACTCAATTTATTTAGAAATGCTATTATTTATGAAATCAGAGTTATTTTCATTAAAATATGAGGTATCTACCTATAGAGGAAGACATCCTGAGAACTGGATTTCCTGGGTTTACTCCTGGCTTGGGAAGAACTTGGAGAAGAGACTCTTTTCTTTTTGTTAAGAAATTGAGTTATTGTATAATCATAAATGCATATAAAGTAGCAATATATGAGACTCATTTTCCTTTCTAGAGAAACTGAATCTTCAAGAGGCTGTGTTACTAAAGGAAGATAAAATGACAGTAGACCAACCAAGGCCCTTGCTAAACATCGGGGGGCTGGATCAGGTGTCTCTGGATCCTGGGGTGCTCCAGGTGAGGAAGCCAGGTGAAAGAGAAAAGCTCAGAGCAGAGGAGGAGGGAAGAACAGTGAGACTGCAAACACCACTCCATCTGGGGAGGCAGCCTTGACCTCTCTGTCTGTGGCAGCTGTGATCTCTGATGAGGGTCATGAAGGCGACATTCAGGACACCTCGCTTGAGCTGAAGGAGGGAGGATGGACATTTTCTTGCTCTCCGAGGTTAAACAGCCTGTTCTGATGTGTGGACAGAGGTATCCACAGAAAGACCAGTGGCCATTGCCTAGCAAGTACCCTCATGCACATTTTTGTGGAACTAAGAAAACTACACATAGTAGCAGCAGCTTCTGTTAAAATCTGCATTACTATATGCTTTAATGCAGAAACTAAAACTGTCTCTGAAGCCAGCCATCATGGGCTGATATGCTTAAATCCTTGTTGCTTTATTTGCAAAGTGGCAATAGTAACCCTCTGTGGCGTCCACTGAGACCCAGAGCAGCTCCACAGAGGCAGTAGATGCTCCGAAATTACAGTGCAATTGTTACTATCATGATTGGTTCCTACAAATTAAGCCTCCCCTTGTCCACCACGTGCTGAAACCTGCTGCAGCATGGACAGATGCAGAACCCAATCGAGCTCTGTCAACATTGCCTGGGATGATGAATTAAGATGAAACCGACCGGCCTGGTCCGATGGCTTCTTGAGGCTCATCTTGAAGTGCTTCGGTGAGGTCTGTTTTGTTTTGCTCTGTTTGGGATCATTTCTTTTGCCACTCCAGCTATGTAAAGATAATAATCGCACCGATAGAACTGGTGACCTTTCACCCTCCCTCCCTTTGATACAGTCTCATTTTCTAGTAAAACCATGACAGATCTCTCATCCTTTACCTTCAGTAAACCAGCAGATAATCTGTCCATTATACTTAATATCCTTGTCCTCAGAAGTCGTTGCTATCTGCTTTGGATTCCTCCAAATGGGGTGAACATTATATCTCTAACCTATGAAAAAGCTTTGCTCTTTTGCAGTGTTGGTGGAATTAAATTTGTTTTCACAGCTGGTTGTACTTGGAGAAGGGTTAGCCGCCGTCTTGAAAGTTCTACCACACCAGTTCATCACTGAGCCTGCTGTGTGGTGGGGTCTTTGAGCTGTTAACGGGAGGCAAGAAGGGAAGTCTAAATTAATCATGTATGATTTATTTATTCTTTTTTCCATCATAGAGTAAAATGAGCACATGCCAACATTTCCAGGGCCAGGGCTGTCTGGATGATGTGATGTTTGATAACTGACTCTTGATGTCTATCTGCTAACAGGACCAATCTGTGGGACTAATGACAGTACCGTGTACTTACAGACTACTTCATAATTTACAGTTTGGTTTTCCTAGTCTTGGCCTCAAATGATTCCAATAAAACTGAATGAGTTGGAGGCTGCATTCTTTCATGTCACCATTTTATAGGTGAGGAAGTCATAGAACCATTGAACGGAGGTGGCTATGTGGAATTTCTGCAGTCACAGTGCTAGTGAAGAGCACATAGGAAACCTAAATTTCTAGGTTTCTTCACTCATACCTATTAGCATGTTGAGAGAAGGGCACAAGAGAGCAATGGCCTCAATGACTGTTTCCTATTAATATTCATAGGTTGAAGTCTAAGTTCTGGGTGGTGCTATTAAAAGGAGTGTGCTTTGGGAGGTCTGTTAGTTAGGTTTCCATAGCAATGGCAAAAATGCTTGATAGGAACAATAGAAGGACAGAGTTTATTTGTCCTCATGGTTTGAGAGTGCTCAGTCCACGGGCGGGCAACTCCGTTGCTCTGGCGGGAAGTGCAGCAGAACATCATGGAAGGAGGGCATGGAGGAAGAAAGCTGCTCAGCTCGTGACAGCCATGAATCAGAGGGAGAGACTGGGGGAATCCAGGGACAAAGCACATAGACCAAAGTCTCCCTTCATCCACTTACGTCCTCCATCAACACCCTACCTGCCTGCAGTTCCCGCCTGGTCAGTCCAGTAAAATTCTTAAGCCATCGAATGGATCAATCCAAGGTTAAGTTAAGCTCTCATAATCCAGTCATTTTGCCTCCAGCATTAACACAGGAACTTTAGGGGGACATCCTATATCCAAACTATAGAAGAGGTGATCAGATCATGAGGACTGTACTCTCATGAGGTTAGGGTTCTTATCACAAAGGTCTGAGGAAGCTTGTTCACCCTTCTAAGCTGTGGCAATGCAGCAAAAGAGCAGCACCTTTGAAGCAGAGAAAGAGAGCCCTCCTCAACACACACCGAATCTGCTGTCTCCTTGCTCCTGGAATCCCAGTCTCCCAAGCTGTGAGCAATAAGTTCCTATTATTTGTATATGAACCATTCTAAGCCATTTTGTTATAGAAACCCAAAAGGACTAATACATAGATACATCACTCAGAGTCCCTGCCCCTCTCTAGCGAGGTCAATAATTCTCACTCTGCTGTCATTCAGTTACACCTTTGACTCAGAAATTACAAACCATCTGAATGAGCATGTGTCTTGTATCAGGATGTTAAGATGAACTAAGACAGAGAAAATGCAAGGCAGGAGCTCTTATGCTGGAGCTGCTCTATCCAATGTGGTAGCTACTGATAGATATTTAAATTTAAGTTAATTAAAATTGAATAAAGTTAAAAGGTTCATGCCCCTTAACTGCACATGACCCATATGTGGCTGCAAACTACTACACTGGACATTGCAGAAGGTTCTTTGGTACCATGTTGGCCTAGAGTGTAAACAAATAGATGGGACCAATGAGGTGACTGCCAAAGCAAATGGACATGGAAATATAGCATTAAGCTTATTAGCAAGTCTGATAACTTTCCCCAATGGCACTGATGTTGGCCTTTCTTTACCCTAGTTAATAAGATGATGTGGTTTAAGTATTCACTTAATTAGTAAATATTTGAGTGTCTAGGGTGAGTACAGCTTGTGCTTTGTTTTAAGTACTGGGAATACCATGGCATATAAAACAGACAAGCTCCTGCCTGTACCAAGAATAGCCACAGAATTAAAGGAAAAATAAATATAAATATTAGGTGGTAAGTAGAAAATTATAGTATGGTGATATCTTAAGGAATGTTTGTGCTCAACATTCAACAGGTTGGTCGAGGAGGTGTTTCTAGTGAAATAATATTTAGACTGAGATCTAACTGACAAGAAGTTTCCAACCATGAAAATATTGGAGAGGGTCAGCTTAAACAATGGGGCCACTTGGGAAGAACACATTTGGTGTGTTCAAGGGACTATAAGAAGAAGAGCTTGTCTGGGGCAAGGTTTAAAAGTTGGAAAATAGCTCTATATATTGAAGAAATAATGAGGGACCAGCCAGAGTTAATGGATTGTGCCTAATGAAACGGGAAGTGTTTAAGGTAGAAAGTTCAAAGTAGTGTTTTGGCTCCACTTACATGTGGGGCCAGAGTGAATACAGGAAAACTCGTTGGTAGAGCATTCTCACAGATTGGGTGATAGAAGATAGTGGTTTGGATGGGTAAGCAGGGCAAGGGAAAATGAAAAGATGTAGCTGCTTTGAGACATCCTTTAAAGGAAGAGTTGATGTGTTGCATTGATGGATTGAACACATTGGAAGAAAGGACAGGTCGCTGGTGTTGGCCTTCAGCAATGTGTAGTGATGGTGCCATCTATGAAGACTGAAGACTGGTGTGTTTGCTGAAAGGGAGGAATCAAGGAACAATCAGGACATTGAACTAAGTTTGAGGTTCATATTAGGAAACCAGGTAATGATACAAAATAGTAATTGTGCATAGAATCTTGGAAAGAAGTTAGGGCTTGGGGATTCATTTTGGATAACTTATCTGTGGATGTCAATGGTGTTTAAAGTCAAACACTATACAAATAAGAGAGTGAATGATGAGGCCAGGTGAAAGCCAGACTGGTCCTGGAATCAGAGAAAAGGGAAAACTCCAATAAAGAACAATTCCAGGGATGCACAAAGGAAACTGGAAGCAGGTGGGCTTCACAGAAAAGAGAGAGTTTCAGGAAGAATGAAATCATCCACTGTGGCAAATACTGCCATGAGGTCAAATTCAATGTGAGTGGAGTCACGACTGCAGAATTTCGCACATAGGGGTCACTGGAGATCTTCACAGTTGAAGTCACTGTTCATTTTTGCAGAGAAAACTTAGTGGAGCTGACAAAGAAGAGACAGTGAAAGTTAAGTGGAGAAAACAAGACATTCCTTCGAGACTCTTTGTTGTACAGGAAATCAGAAAAGCGTCAACTGACAACATATTTTATTTTGAAAATCCACATGTATGAAATATTACCATTTATAGGTAATCAGTTTTGAAAATGAATGAAAACTTTGTATCAAAAAATGGAACCAGACCTTTGTAACATGGAGGGCATTTCCAACTTGTGGGCATCTCCGTTCAGACCTGCCACATTTCAAAAAATAGCCATAGTCGCTAGAAGCAACCATACGAGATGGCACAGAACAGGGAGCTGCTTCCTCCAGACCCTGGGTGGCCAAGGGGAGAGCAGAGGCAACCAAGGGATCTTATTTTTCTGAGAATATTTTTTCTCATCTAGCAGGTGGTATCCTGTATCACATAATTTCTTCAGAATTTTTTTATTATTTTAATTCCATCATTTGTATAATTTTTTTTCTTTCCAGGCACTCAGAAGACTCATAGTTTTTTTTTTTTTTTAATCTAGGCTTTTAACACTAAACATGACTTAAGCGATTATGAGTGGTATCTAAGAACTTGGCATGTGAGAGAAAAATAGATAAACAAAAGGAGTTTCTCCTTTTGGTATTCATAATTAAGAAATATGGGTTATTGGACGACAAGAATGGAAGAACTTGGAGCACATTAGGAAAAGCTTGATTACTGAGGCTTTTTTTTTTTAAGAGAGAGAGAAACAATGAGAGAGAGGGAGAAAGAGAGAATCAATTTTATTTAGTTTTTCATGTGGCTTTTGTGTGTATGTGGTGCTGGAGTTTGAATCGGCATCTTTGTTCATGCCAGGCAAGTGCAATACTGCTGAGCCACTGCTCCAGCCCTTACCGTAGCTTTTAAAGTCTTCTAAAAATGGTCTTTCTGAGCCCAACTCAAAGCAGGACTTTGGTGAGGTAGGTAAAGTCTGTGTTTGTAGGAGTCAAGCATCTTGCTTCAGAGCATTTGAAGTGTCCTTGAGGATGTGAAGATGAGCAGTGGTGGTCGTTATAGACGTGGGGCCAGGTGCAGAGTCTGTTCATCAGAGGTTTAGAGTGCACTGAGATCTCCGAGAGGGAGAAAGACAATCAAAATATTCTCAAAAGGAAAAACATAGGCAATGTTGGGCTATTCACTAAATAGTTGCACTTGTCCATTTTGGCTAACTGAGGTTTTATTTGCTTATTCACTAATTCAGTGATTTGGTGAATGCAGATCTGTGTTAAGGCCTGGGCCAAGCTTTGAGAACACAGAAAAAAATGACAGTCCTGTTTTTCAAAATTCCAGAGCTAGTTGGAGAGACTGACCAGCATTTAAACAGAGGGTGACATGTTTCTGGACAAAAGTTGACAGAATATGTCCTAGTAGCAGAGAGATTGATACACGTTTTAAAGATGGAAGGTTTGGAAAATGTCTGTGGCAAAATGTTTCAAATGTTTCATTGATACAAGAGTGAGCGTTTGAGCAAATATCTTGACAATTCATGAATGTTTTTATTTTCTACACCATTAATGCCTGTTCCCTTCTCTGTGCATGTGGATTTATAAGACTGTCCTTCAAAAGAATAGGTCAATTAACTGAGTTCTGCAGCTTTGGGCCTAATTCATTTTAAAAAAACAGAGTGCAGTATACAATACTTTATTAGTCAACTTTTCATCTCTGACCAAAATATCTGAAAGGAACAATTTAGAGGAATAACCGTTTATTTTGGGCCATGGTTTCAGAGGTTCAGTCCATGGTCAGCGACTCCATTGCTCTGGGACCAAAGTGAAGCAACACATCACAACAGAAGGGTGAGGCGGAAGAATGTTACTCTGCCCATGGGAGAAAGAGGCGAGGGGCTACAGGGAAGATGCACCCTTCCAGGGCATGTTCCCCAGTGACCTACCTTCTCCAGCAATGTCCTACCTGCCTGCAGTCACCACCTGGTTAGTCCATTCCAACTCCATGAACTCATCAGGTTATAGCTCTCATAATCTAATAATTTTAATTCTGAATGAGTGCTCCTGCATTAACACAGGGGCTTTGGAGGGATACCTCATATCCAAACTAGAAGACATACCAACATATTTATATGCCCATTGATGAGAAAAGCATTTAATCAAGAAATGAGTGAAAGGGAAGCAGGTGAACTAAACTTGAAATGAGAAAGAAGCCAAGAACTCAGGTGGCAAAGCACTGGGGAATAGTGGAGTAAGCAAGGGCCAAGCCAGAGCTGGTGTCTACGGTCTGTCAAGAACTGGTGTTGCTGGAACATAGTTTGCTCAGGAAACTCATTGAAGAAGTTAATACACTGATGATACGCCAGCTGTTCATTGTTGGAAAAGAGATGTAGGGAAGGGGTGAGGCTAATCAGCCCTAAAGGTTAGCTTAGAATTGGAGACACTGGAGCAAGCTCAAGGTTTTTAACAGATAGCCAGAGAACTAAGTATTAAAACAAATGTGCCTATTTCAATACGCATGTATTTTACATACATATTCCCTAGTTCAGTGTATTGAGAGTCTACAACAATGAAACTCAAGACACAATGAGTTTGTGTAAAGCCCAAATCTTGGTTTTGAAGACCATTCTCCATGAAAATACAGTTATTTTCCATTTCTCAGGGTGGGATGAAAGGCTGGCTGGTAGGTGTTAGGCGAGGGATGGCTAGCTGGTTTAAAGATGGACATCTTATTGTACCCTCACATCGCAGAGAGAGAAGTGAGCTCTGGTCTCTTTTCTCTTTAGGAAAGCAATAATCCCACCCACGAGGGCTCCTTCCTCAAGAGCAGATCACCTCACAAAGGCAACTGTATAATATAATATGATATAATACTGCAGACTAGGATTTCAACATAAAAATCAAGAAGGGATACATACATTAAGTCCATAAAACTAAAGATGGAACAACTTTTTGAAAATTCAGACTATGAAGAAGTATTCAAAAATTAATGACAAATTAAAGGGATACATAAGTGAGCTTGAAGGGGCTTCTGAGCCAATCAAAACAATAACATTGCACATCAAAACAATAACATTGATCTTTGTTTCACTGCATAAAGTGGGAATTAATATTTATATTGATATAAATTAATAAATGGGGGAAGATAAAGATGGTTCTAATCATGGAGTTCCAAGTAACGATTGTACATGGAGTGACAGGATCATAAAATCACTATTTAATAAGCATGATAGTAATGAGTGATTACAGTAAGAATCACCATTGAATGATAAACTCATGGGTAGAAATTCATTGGCAAATAGGATATTTTCATAGCATCGAAGTATCTCCCAACAAAGTATTTATTAGTGATAACGGGAGACCATTAGGCTTTGGATGTTAAGAGTTCAGCAAAAACTCCTGTATCAATGCAGAAATATTCAGAGGGGAGGTGATTGGAAGGTGAGAGCTGTGTCCTCATCAGTTCATTTTAGTTTGAATGGACTAACTGGGTGGTAACTGTAGACAGGTGGGGTGTGGCTGGAGAAGGCATATCACTGGGGTATGTCCTAGAAGAGTAAATTTTCCCTGTGACTCTTTCACCTTTCCTCCCTCCCTTCCTCCCTCCCTCCCTTTCTCCCTCCCTCCCTTCCTTCCTTCCTTCCTTCCTTCCTTCTTCTTATCCTCCTTCTCCTCCTCTTCCTCCTTCTTCTGTCTTCTTTGATTTTCTCTTCCTTTGGACCCTTACCTGCAATATAACCTTGGGCCCAGAACAATGGAGTCAGCAATCTATGGGCTGGGACCTTTGAAACCATGAGCCCCCAAATAAACTTTTCATCCCCTAAGTTGTTCTTGTTTAGTATTTTGTCCACAGCAATGCAAAAGCTGACTAAGACAAAGGCACAATTACTTTACATTGGAAAATTCTAGCAGATACCATTTAACCATAATTTATGTTGTCAACAGTGGGTCAAATCATTATCATATGTCACTTATCAGGATACTGAAAACATAGCATCATTTCTTTGGTATTTCTGCCCCAAATGCATGACCTAAATGTAATCATGAGGTATTGTTGAGTCAGTGTTAATTTCTTAATTTTGAAATCCATAATGTATTTATTAGATACATATATAAAATGCGAACATTATATTGAGGACTCCCATTGCCTAAATATTAGGAGTGTACTTCTATACTGAGATGTGATTCATCTCTTAAGATAAAAATGTTTCTACCAAATTCTTATGAATTATTTTTCTACCCCTGATTTTCGGATTAATTTTATGTAAAGAAACTGCTTTGTGTTCTCAAACACTAACTTAAAACATCAGACTTGACATTTCTTAATTTAATGATTCAGATAGCCTAGCAGCTAAGCATAGGCAATTTCTATGTGGCCTCTCGGAATTAGCATGTAGAAACAGAGCATGTGCTTCAATTAATGGAAAAATCTAAAACAAACTTCAGTTGAGAGGGAACTGTGGTGTGACCCTTCACAGTAACTTCTTGTGGAACAGTGACTCATCCTGTTTTCTTTTCAGCTTATGGTTCCTAATGGTAAACCTACATTTTATCCAACATTTCAGTTTACAAAGCTCTTTCAAACTGATGCATTCATTTGAACTTCACACCAGCCCAATGAGATATATGGAATAGAAAGTTATCCTTCCTGGAATAAATCACCCCACATCTCTGTCTTGTGGGTGGAGATGTATCCTCCACATGGAGGGTATCACGTGTGCTAACCAGTGAAGTTGGCACATGGAAAGGCTAACATTTGAACTCAGGGCTTTATGGACCAATTCTGATACTCCTACTGCAGAGTTAGTGGAATTTTATAATTTTTTGTTTTTCTTTAGGTAAATGTTAGTAATTACTACATATAACATAATATGCCACTTAACTTTGTGTTTGTATAAACTTATTTAGAGCTCATAGATTGCATTTTAAAATCAATAGCCACCATTATCTCCCATTAATGATGAAGATATAACATTTTTAAGTAATATATAGAAGTTTCTGGGTGCTTGTAATCTCACTTGTAATACCAGCTACTCAGGAGGCTAAGACAGGAAGATTGCAAATTCAAGGCCAATCTGGCAACGTAGTAAAACCCTGTCTCAAAACAAATTTTTAAAAAGACCTGGGGATATACAGTTCAATGGTACAGCTTGCCTAGCATGAGTGAGGCAAAAATTAAAAAAAAAAAATACATATGGAGCATGCTCACACACATACACATGCACATTCACATACATATGCACAAACTAAACATAAATATATGCCAATAAATAAACAGGTTTTTAATGGTGTGCTATTTGCATAATAATGGGTTATGCCGTATTTGTAAATGCACATAACATAATTTGGTCAAAGTTAATAAAAGCTATTCAATGGCATAGTTGGAACTCAAATGTAGGGTGTGTCTGGCTCCAGAGTCCATACATGTAACTACTAGGTCATTAAACCCTCTTAACAGCCAAATGATGGTTTTAGGCCCAACATATCTTGCAGTATATAAAGACTACCAATCCCTTTGTTTTGTATGTCCAGGCTTTCTTTCTTCATGTTCTAGAATGCTAAAGCTGCAAGGAATCCTTAGTGTTCAGGATTACTATTATGCATACAATTGATCAGCCAAAAATAAGGTCCTTGTTTCCAGCCCCTGGTTCTTTATTTCATAGGGTCTTGATATCTGAATCTCTTTTTTCCTTTGAAGATCTAGGTGGACAGCATAGACAGGCTCACTGACCTCATCATTTCTTTTACCTGAGTTCAAGATTAAACCTCTCTAATGTGTGATTGTTGGTAGTGTTTTCCTGGTGGCTGTCTGGTCCTGCTCTGTCCCCTCCAGCCTGATCTCATCCCTAGAAGGCAGTCCAGGCTCTGGTCTTTCTCTCAAGCTCAGGGACTTAAAAGAGAAACTCCAGTAGTGAACTTGAACTGTGATGTTCCCCCTGTGTCCACTATGGACCAGATGTACTTGACCAGCTTATCCTCCTTGAGAAAAGTTGGGGAAAGGTGGTGGAGATGAAGTGGTGTGGCCATTGCTTAGTTGGCTAACTTTTACCACTCAGTGAGGACTGAAAATCATCCAGACCTTTAAATAACTTCTACATAAATATTGCAGTATCAAGCCCTGTTTACCTATCACCTATTTAGGACTGCCTTATCCCAAACCTTACACCTGCAGGTTAGTGACTCCTCCCGATTCCTGCACACTTCCCATAGGCAGGGCTTCATTTCCACTCATGCAGCACCTCATTTCTCTCTGCACACATCATACCCTCTATTGCTGAAATCCTGGTCCAATGTATGCCACACCTAACATCTGTTGAATGTCTATTACATTCTTGCAAACGAGTATTGAGAAATTCAGCAACTCGCTCTGATGCACACAGTGACAGTCCAGGTACGCAGAGACCTCAAAAGACAGAACACTTGCTGGGCACCCTTCTTGTGGTGTGGGGCCTTCCCTGGCTCCTATGGCTTCCAGCCCACCACATTCTCCTCCTCTTCTGGGAATGATTCCTATACTTCCTGCATCTCACTGAACTCAGTTAGGAAGACACCAATTCAGCTGCAAAGACTGAAGTCGGCTCACACTTCCTCCTGACTGGGAGGCGGATTTAATTCTTTCCTGATTATTAGAACTATTCTCAGCAATTATTTCCTGGCTGTCTTTTCAAAGTATCAACTTTCTAGAGGTGTCCTGAGCTCAGCTGCATCCCGCTTTTCATTTCTCAACCTCCTGAGTGCCTCTCACGCCTGACTGATAGCTTCCGCATAAGGAGCCCACATTCTTCTTTCTAGCATCCTTTGGAACCTGCCATCAGTGCCGCCATTGTCCAGTGCTCAGGAGGCAGGGGACTTCTGGTACTTGATGGGGTGAAGTACTCACAGGGTCTGTCCTGCTGAGGGCTGTAGAAATCTCTAGACACAGCATTAAAAATTAAAAAAAAAAAAAAACCTGAAGGCTCTTGGAAGTGTTCCAGAGCGGGAAGAAGAGAGTTTATTCTTCAAAGATTCCGACTAGAAATGGCAACAATGGCCTATCTGTGGCTCTGTGGCTGCTCCTCATGACCGTGGCCCCAGGGATGATAGCTTTACAGGTGTCAAAATGGCATTCAGTTCCGACAGAGAGCTGGAGCTGAAATCAGGCTGTGTGGAAATCCCTGGCTGTCGCTCTCGACCAGCAAGAACGACCCGGAGATGCAGAGTGGCAAGCTTCTCTTTATTGTCCTGTTTCTTCTCCCTCCTTTTGCTAACTCGTTCCCCATCCTGGAAACTGAAACTACCTCGTCCTCACGGAGCTTTCTTTTCTCGTCCTTATGGAACTTTACCTTCTCGTCCTCACGGAACTTCCCTGTCTCTAGACAGAAATGGGTGCACACTTACCTGATCGTTGCTGATCTCAGTGTATACTCTCGCCAATCGATCTTCGGTCCCGGGTTTCGGCACCACCTATCGCGTCCCCTCTGCCCGCAGAGAAAACACGACACGCAGTTGAGAGACACACAGAGCAGCAAGCTTCTTTATTGAGTTCCTCTTCTCTTCTCCTCTTCGCCCAAACTCTCTCTCCCCGGAAATCCGCCCACATATATACAGCTCACAGCACACGTGACCAATAGATTCATATGCACCAATGGGCTTCTGACTTTTCCCTAAATGCCACGCAAGCGCACTACAGCCAGCTTCTACTTCCTCAAAGAACTGGGCGGCGCCCTAGCCTCAGGAGCCATCTTGGCATGGTGGATCCCGCTCCCGACACCTGGCTATACATGCTAGTGGGAGAGTCTTCTAGAAGACACAGTGAAAACGCAAACAGAGCAAAGGAAGACTGCCTCCTTCAAAGATAACTGCACCTGTGAAATCCACGAGTGTGCTGACTTTTAAAAGAACCTGTTTTCCAAACGCGTATCTCCCATGGTGAAAATCTGAAGATTGCTGCACTGGGGAGGATGGGGGGGTCAGAAGAAAGAGACTGAGGCAATCAGAAAAGCTGGAAATTAGTGGAGGGATTTCCAGAATCAAGGGAATTGAGAAAGAGAGCTAAGAACCTCAGCAAAAGCACTGTGTAAATGTTCACTGGTGATTTGGCAGATGATAAGCCTGAAGGTCTCAGGAGACCAGGCTCACAGAGCAGCACTTGAAGCTACAGGGGGTGAAGAGATTTCAGCAGCTGCACAACATGGGAGAGTTGGAGGTTTCCAGAAAAGTAGCTGCCTACTAGAACAAAAAATAAAAATAAAAATAATCAGAATAATATGACAAAATATAAAGTAGTTATACAATAGTATCTGAATTTTCCTGTTTAAGAAATCAAAATAGATATACATAGAAACAAACAAATATCCATAGAAACAACAGGGAAGCATGATTCATACTCAGAACAAAAGACAGTCGACTGAAAGTAACACTAGGCATATTCAGATGTGATAGAGGCAAAGGTATCACAGTGCATATTATACACACATGTAAAAACAGAAAAGAAATGCTCAAAGAATGGAAGGGAAGAATACCCTTAACGAATGAAAGAGAATTTCAGTGGAGAAGCAGAGCCTGTATAAAGAGATGAGTGGAAAATCTACAGCTGAAAAAAAATAAAAGAATTAGACATTCACTGGTAAGCTCAGTAGAGGAGCAGTCAAGGTCCTTATAGATAAATGTAAAGAAATTACTCAGTGTAAAGAACGGAGGGAAAAATTCTACAGCAGTTGAGTACTCTCAAACTCAGCATGAAAGCAAAGCCAGCAGCTTCTATTTGAAGGAGAAGGGGTTCAAAGCCAGGCAGGACCTGGGAATGAGAGACTGGATGCTGTTTTGTGGGGCTCCCTGCTTCCAACAGATCGGGAAGGGTCAAGGTCTCCCATGCTGTTAAACCCAGGATGTACACACACCAACATCACTGCTCACCAAATAGCAGCCTACTTGGATTAGAACATTTTGAACAAGGACTCTTGGGAATAGTTAAGATGCCTTATGTCTAAAGATTTGGGAAGTAATGATAGAATTAGCATTTCTTGGTATTTCATAATTGAGTGTTTGTAGTAGGGTTTTTATTGGACTTGACCTGTTACATTTTCCTGTATCCATGAAGAGGGTGGGGGGAGTGTTACTTTCCTTCTTCTTATCTTGGTGTGGGACTTACTTTGATCAAGAAGATGTTTGCAGAAATGACACAACCAAGGTTGTGAAAAAAAGATCTTTGCTTATGAATTGTACTTGCTCTTCCACTTCCAGTACATCCTCGAAAAGAACACCGCTGGGCTGGCTGGTCCTGCAAGAAGGATGCAGGACTTGGGCAGAGCTGCCTTATGCTGTCCAGCCACCATGCTAGAGAAGGCCCCCATCCAACATGTAGATGCATGTAAGAGACAGCCAAGATCAGCAGTCATTCAGCGGAGCCCAGATCAGGCGCTACATGGCCAACCTACCTGTAAGCATTAAAAATAGATGCCTATATTTTTCTCCAAAAGGATATTTATTTACTTTTAAATAGAAATAATTAACTTTGTTTGTATTTACCATGTATAACATGATGTTTCTATCTGTGTATATATTGTAAGATGCATTATACCATATATTTATCTATTTGTGGTGAAAACACTTTCCACACACTCTGTTTCCTAAGCAGAATGTAGTGTTAACATAATCCCCAGGTTTTCTGCTATGTCTTAAATTTACTCCTTCTGTCTAACTGAACTTTGGTATCTTTGATCAATATCTCTGCATTTCCTTCCCAGTCACCCAGTCCTTGGGAACCATGATCTTACCCTATTTCCATGGGATAGCAATTTTAGGTTCCTCTTATCTTAAGATATTAAGTTTTAAGTTAGCCTTTTTCATGTATTTAAAATGTGTTGGACAGCATGCTACAGGCTTTGTACATGAAAACATTTTGTTTAAAATATATGAGTACATTGGTACCTGAGGAAGGAGTTGCCATTATTTTTTAAAATTTCAGTAGTTCATTGGCAGAGAAGAAATATAGTCCCCCCAAATGCTTTATCTCTTGCTAAAGTCACCTAGTTATAAGAATATGAATCCAGAATTAAAATTTAGGCAGCCTGTCAATGTATTCCATGTGCATAAGAGCTTATGTCAAAAGAGTCTTGTCTGTTAGAGATTTTGCTCTCTCCAAATTGTCAGGATTACATGCTGAGAAAGGAACCAAAAAATAAACCACACTGAAGAAATATAGAACTTTTCAAAATATGCTATAACAAGAAATTGCTTTTTAATCTTTCTCTCTCCCTACACACCACTGACATATAAAAAAACAACCTAACACAAATACTTAGAGTAATGAAATACCAACTTCTGTGACTGTTTACATTCAGAATCAAAGTGTGCCAGGAAAAACACACGCTTGCTGCTGAGGATGGACATTAGCTCCCGGGCCTTCAGGATGCCTCTCCTGATTTATTTTCACCAGCAACAGTTGGAATTGTGTCTGCTCCCCTTTCTTACATCATTCAGCACCACTTATAAAAAGTGGAAGGAAAAAAAATAATAGCTGTCATTCCTAAAATTTCAGGCATGCTGCAGGATTGAACGGATGCGAGGAGTCAGGATGCTGGACCCGAGTTCTGACTTACTCCTCCTGTAAGTGACTGGGGTTGCCGGACTGTGCAGCTGGGAACCGAGGCTTGAGACCCTGTGGAACGATTCATTTCTGCATAACAGAGTTACCGTACACTACCTGTGTGAGGAGTCCTGCGCCCTCATGGAAGACAGAGGAAGAAGAAAACTCCTGCAAAGATTCTCAGCACAGCACACAGGGCTGAAGCCAGAGTCAAGAATTCCAGAAAAAAATAAGTGCTCATTGTTGATTTTTTTTTTTTTGGTTACAGAAGCCATACATTTACATTAAGTATAAAATAAATGTTAAATTTCAATTAAATACTTTATTTTACAATAAAACCTCTGCTTCCTTAGACATTAGAACCAAAAGGTATTCACCAAAAGAAATATCGTCTTCACTAAAGTTTATGCAAGTAAGATTTCACAGTTTATGATTTTCATTCTTTCTCTTTTAACTATAAGTTTAAAAGATAGAATAGGACCTTAACAATTTCTGAACCTGTATGTGTGTACACATGCATATGTGTACATACGCGTGTGTGTGCACATGACATATAGGAAACATAGCAGACGGCAGCTCTGGTTCATGGGATAAGTGGAACCGTAAGGAGATGTGCCAGAGTTATTGTCCATTTGCATAGCAACACAAGCATATAAATACTAAACAAGCTAATTCTTTCTTTCTCTTCCACTATGAATACTATAGTATTCATGAGAAGCTGGAGAGAACTGTGCATTAACTTCAGGAACACATTAATGAAAATTTGTATTTTATTGCATTGTAATTGATGTCTGCTTGATGTTAAAAGTAAATTTGACTGTGACTAATTAAAAAAATTATAATGCTTTGAACAGGATGGAAGTTTATTCTCTAGAAAATACTAGAATAATAAAGGCTGATGATTTTTAGCAGTCATTGTGTGTCAGGCACACTTCAGAATGCTTCTCATTTTTAACTCTTAATTTTTCACAAAATCTTGTGAAATAATATTTTCCCTCTTACACATCAGGTAACTGAGACCCACAAATATTACCTTTCCCGAGGTATGGGGTGTGGTGAAGCCAGCCCCTTCCCCCGGTGAAGCACAGAAGGAAGGCGGCCCCTGACTCCTTCTTCAGAGTCTACCTGTCGCCACCACACAGAAGGAATGAAGGACAGTTGGCAGACACCCATTTCTGATCTCACAATCCCCCTTTATCCTCTGCACTTCAGAAATAGTTTACAAACAACTTACACATTTATTTATGACGCAAAATTGATTTTAGGTGGTCTGTTTGTAATAGTGTGTTCTTTCTTCTGTCCTCAAGGAGAAAATTATTTCAGGAACCTGAAACACTGACTATTCAAACTTGATTCATCTAAGTTTCTTATACCTTTGTCTTTTCTTGTTAATGGAAAACAGGACATTTGAAAGTCCCAACTCACAGATAAACCTTGCTGAGGACCAAGAACTGAAGCCACCTGGCTACCCCAGATCTCTGTGAAAACCATCACAAATATTCAAACTGACTACAAAACACTGAGATGGTCATGATATAACATTTCTATGAATGTGTGTGTCAGTATTTTCATGTAGAATTCTATTTATCTTTCATTTCCAAATGGCTGTGGTTTGCAATAAATAGATTTCATGCATGTCCTGAGTAACGCCTGTACACCCTGCTAATTTTTAGGAGATTATAAATCTTGAAATGAAATAACTGTTTTTGTTCATTTGCTTCTAAAAAATCTGTTAAAATGCTCACAATAGGGTAAAAATAAAATTTCAAGTTATATGAAAACTTTAACTTTAATTCATAAAATTCATGATGCAAAGGTTTTCAGAGAAGGAAAAATTAGTAAAGCAGAGAGAGAGAGAGAGAGCAGAAGCCCACAGATCAGCACCACTAACCCACTTGTTCCTGTTGGTGGGTATTAATTTCTAGGATGTATTAAAAATAAAATTAAATTCTATCCACTTAGAAAAAATATATGATCAATGTGATTCAGAAAAAAAGTCTAACAAATCCATAGTTTCAGTTTTGCTTAAAAAGGAAAGTAAAGGTGGTAATATCAGTCAGACAAATTAGCATTAAAGTTATTAATGAAAAGTGTCATATGAATGATTCAGTAGTGAAGTTGTGAGATCATAAATATGAGTCAAAATCTGAATGAGCAAATAATTTTAGGGACATGAGAAGAAATTGACGGAATTATGAAAGCTGACTTCAGTAGGAGTGGCTTTTTCCATTCAATTATACTGACTCCTTTCTATGTCTCCTTTGCTCCCCAAACCGTATGAGTTAGTCGTTCAATCCTCCCAATAAACTTATGAGATATATACTATATATGAACAGTAGGAGAAGAAACCATAGAGTTAATGATAATGAGTTAACAGTATTCTAAGAAGCTATGCAGTTCAATAAGAATTATATCCACCTTAAACACATACACGTCAGATTATTTATTCAAATAAGCCACAACAATTCAAATGTATTCTAAAACTGGAAATTTTATAAATCACACATACTATTGACTAATATGTCTGTACCCCAGTCAATATGTACAAAAGAAAACTCACCTCAAAGAAAGCTGGGTGATGGGGGTAATTAAGACATAACAAAGAAAAAAAATGAAAGTAGTAATTATGGCAACATTGCATTTTAAAAGCAACAGATGAGTTTGGTGGACAATTTAAAGATCAGCTAATAAATTTAATTTTCTTAAGACAAAAAGAAACTTCATTCTTTAGCTAAAAATATCAATGTAAACTGCAAGGTAAATGTTGATAACAATGTAAAGTGAATCAATTTCTTTGGAAAACAGTTTGACAGTTCCTTGAAATTTTACCATATGATTAAACAATTCCACTCTTAGATAAAAATTCAAGAGAAATGAAAATATATGTCCACACAAAATAACACACATGAATATTTATAATATCCGGATTCATAATAGTCAAAAAGCTGGAACAACTCAAATGTCCATTAGCTGATGAATGGATAAACAAAATTTTGTGTGACCACAGAGTAGATATTATTTGGCCATAAAAAGGAATGGAATATTTATCCATGCTATAATGTAGATGAACCTTGAAAGCATGCTAAGTTAAAGAGGCCAGTCACAAAGCCACATATTGTGAAAGTCCATCTATGTAAAATGTTCAAAACAAGCGAGTCCATAAGACAGAATACAGGTTAGTGTCTGTCTTGAGTTGACAGAGGAGAGCAGAGAAGAAATGGGGAATGACTGCTCACAGGTCTGGGGTTTCTTCTGCGGGTAATGAAAATACTCTAAAGTTAGATTGTGGTGACAATATATATGCAACTCTGTAAATAAAAGCTCTTCACTGTACACTTTTATGTGGGTGAATTCTGGGGTATGTGAAGTTATATCTTAATAGCACTGCTAAAACAAGAGAGAGGAAGTAAAATATGAATATTTTATATGACTGATTTCCTCTTTGAGATAGGAAGGGGTGGCCAAAATAATCCCTATGTGACTTCAGCTCACTTTTCTGTCTCCATTTCAAAAAAATGAAATTTCATCCCATGACCCACACAGAACACATGCTTGCTGGTTGTCTCTTGTGTGATGTATGTTTAATTAATGACATTAATTAAGAACAATATGGGATTCCAGATTTCACATTAAAGAATGTTTTTCTTTTTGGTAAGTGTGTAAAGGCTTGCCGATGGGGGTTGGGATGGAAATTCCACCATTCTCCACTGGCTCAGGTGCTGGGCCATGCTTGAAGAGAAACTTAGGGGAGAAAATACAGAGCAGGACCTGTGTTTCCCATGATAAGGATCTGTGTAAAAGGGGAAGGAATCAGGTTGTATGAAGGCAGCAGGTTTTACAAGTCTTTTCTTGTTTTGTGTAAACACTAATAATAGCTTGATAATGTTAACAGCAGAAAAGTCAACAAACGAAAAGTGTGATTCACAGAAAGAGACAACTCCATCTCTCTGGGCTATTAAAGACTTCTTGAGAAATACCATCCAAGCTACCTTCTGCTAAAGAAATTCAGGGTTTTTTAAAACCATATTTGTCAAGCAATGATTGATATTTAAAACTGAGCCTAATTGATGTATACAATTCTGATAACTTCAGACATAACTATGCATTGTGATACCGTCACCGCAATCAAGGCAATGAACATACCTATCACCTGCAGAAGCTTGTGAGTCTTCAATTAATTATTTGTGTGTGTTAAGAATATGTAACAAGAGACCCTCTCTTTTAGCAACAATAAATTACAGAAGGTCGATCATTTTCTTCTTTTTCTTTTTTTATTATCGCATCTCAGAATAGGCACAACTGGTTTGAAAGGTTTGAACTGTGTTGTTCTAGATGTGTTCTACCACACTGTTTTCACAGTTGTCCTAACTTTTACTGTCACCTACCATAAGTGACAGTTGCAGTGGAAACTTGCCAATATTACCTATCATTTAAATCCTTTGACTAATACCAAAAACATCCTTGAGTGTAATTGCTTTAGTTATTGAATAAAGTTGGAATGAGTTTTCATATAACTTTATACCAATTGAATTTCCTTTTACATGAAATATGTGTACAAGTTACTTTTTACTTTCTAAGATTTTACACAAACATATTAAAGCTATGATAGTAAGCCTTTTTGCTATTTTTGCAGTTATTTTTCTAATGAAATTGCATTGCTTTTCATTTCAGTTTAGCTATTTTTTGTGTTTAAATATCCTTTCCTTGTACAATTGTATCATTCTTTCCCATTTCAGTTGCTTCAAATGTTACCTAGAGTTTTGAACAACCCAGAGTAGATAAACATCTCACGTTACGATTATTTATGCCTTTACGATTTATCAGTGATACCTTATGCTCCTCCCATGCAGAGGAGTAAAAGAGGGAAGAGAATGGTACAGAATTCTCCATGTTATCCAAAGGGACAAAATCTTGGCAGCCTTTCCTATCTTATGATGGGATGTAGAAATAGATGGGAGGAAATGAAAGTGTATTCATTGGGACACATTTGGCAGCAAGTATTAGTATCTAAACTCAAATGAATTTCAGCATAATGAAAACATGAAAGTTCAAACAAGAGAGAATCCAGAGGTGGGATGGGCTTTGAAGTTGGTGGAGCCAAGGATGCCTGTCATGGAGATCAGCATCAGCTCCCTCCTAAAGCAGGCCCCCTGTTGACTGTGATTCTCTCCTGCCCGTCCCCTGGTGTGCTAAGTTTCCTCACCCAGGATTTCAGGAGAGAACCTACCTGGCTTGAGTTTGTAAAAGCCAGACAGTTTCTCTCTCAGAAGCTTGGTCAAGATTCTCTTCTGATCAGTCCAATGACTAAGTCTTGCTTATCCCTGTACGGATTATGAGCAACAGGCCTTAGACTCACCAACCACTGCGGAATAGATATGGGGAAGGAAGCATGTCCCTTCAGATATCCTTCTAAGTCCTGAAGCCAACTGTGCTGTTTTTTTCTTTTTTAAGAGAGGGACAGTGAGACAGAAAGAAAGAATCAATTTTATTTAGTTTCTCATGTGGCTTTCATTGCTCCGACATTTCGTTGTGTATGTAGTGCTAAGGTTCTAACCCACATCCTCCCGCATGCCAGCAAGCACCATAACTGCCAACCCCGCACTCCAGCCCCCATTATGCTGTCTTTAGGACACGTGGCTCTTCTCTCAGGCATTAGCAGTGTGTAGCTCAATATCTTCTACTGGATGGCACATCTGGTATTCTAGAGGTCAGACACAAGCTAAGGAAGGACACTTCTTTGAGTCCTTTTTTGAAAGGAAAAGTAACTTCGTATATTGAAGCAACTGAATGTACCTAGCTTCACTTCAACCTGTGTATAATGCATGATCTTCCTTTCGCTTTCTAGAAATCAGAAAAAGAAGGGCAGTGAGAGACAGAGAGAGAGTCAATTTTATTGAGTTTTTCATGTGGCTTTTGTTGCTATGATACTTTGTTGTGTACGTGGCGCTGGGGTTCAAACCCGCATCCTGGCGCATGCCAGGCAAGTGCTGTAACTGCTGAGCTACTGCTCCAACCCTTAAGTTTATATTTTCTGAGGGAATTTTATTGTCTTGCTACCTGCATAGTTTTTTTATTTTTTAATTGAGAAATTTATTATTGAACAACCATACACAATTTTAACAAAATAATATAAAATGTGTATAGATTCTGGATATTACAATTACCCCCAGGAGTGTCCCCCCAATTACCCACCTTTATCCCTCCCTTCCCCTTCCCACAATATCTCTAAAAAAGTATTATGTTGTATAACATTACACCTTATCTGGATTTAACACATGATAATAGACCATCTTTCTCACTGGCCAGGGTCTAGATCCAGCCTCCACAGATGAGTGGAGACATTCGACCCTTGGTTCTCTAGGTTAAGCTGATTTTACTCAGCGTAATTTCTTCCATAGCCATCCATTTACCTTCAAAGGCTGCAATATCATTGTTTCTAATTGCTGTGTAAAATTCCATGGTATATATGCACCACAGCTTTTGGATCCATTCATCCAGTGAGGGACATCTGGGTTGTTTCCATAGTCTAGCAATAGTAAAGTGAGCTGCTATGAACATAGATATTGCTACGTCACTATAATGTGCTAATTCTAAATCCCCTGGAAAGATACCCAGGAGTGGAATACATGCATAGTTTTTAAAGGTTTATTTTTCATCTCTTTAAACAATCCTTCCATGAATGTCTTTGCTTGATTGATATGCTGGTTAACAGATATGGCATTTTTCACCAAGTTTGTGATGCAGTTGAACTCAGCCCCTGGGGAATTTATCAAGGGTCCATTTCAGCAGTGCTAAAGTGTCAAAGTGTTTTATTTATGTATTTACTCATTTTTTGATCCAGAGGTTTTTCTTAACATGAAAAAATGTTTGGACACTAAAAAAAACCAAAACTATGGGTGAGAGTTAATTGCAAATTATTTTGAAACATGGGCTTCAGGTTTTCTTGGAAATTCTTATGGTTTCAAAATTAATAAATAGTGTACACAATATGCTTGGTCCATTTTACATGCTCTTTAGGGAATAAAAGGTTATATATTTTTAATCACACAATTTCAAAAATAATTTACCAAGTGGCAATCGTTTTTCCTTTCTTAACTTGAGCCTTTTATCAAAGAATGTCCTTTGGAAAAATTCTATCTGCAAATCATTAGGAAATACAGTCTCCAAAATGTAAGCTAATTTTGAGTCATTTGAAGTAAAAGTTGTGGATGAACTTCTGAGCTCCTTCTAAATATTACATTATTTTTAGGAGAGCTCAAAGAAAGTAAAATGTCATGTTTCTGTTACATATAGGAAGACATTACAGAGCTCTGCATGAATCCTAAAATCAGATTTAAGGACTTCGTGCATCTACTAAACTTACTGTCCGCAGTTTCTGTACTGCTATTGGTGTCGAGGTTTAGAGTGCTGCGTCCCTTGGTATCTTGTCCTTTCTATCAACTGTGTAGCGCTGTTCAGTACAGGAACTGAAGGCAATGCCTAAGGCTAAGAGGGGCCTGTGCGATTGACAAGGCTTTTTCGGAATGCCATGTCCCACGGGTGCTGGTTTACAGATAGTGACAGAGGCGATCAGAGAGAAGGCAGCTCCCTAGAACTCAAGAAGGTATTTTCAGCAATGATAAATCCTTCCCATTTTCTGTGAAGAACTTGCATGTGTGTGCCAGCCTTACTAATACTGAAATCCAGTGGAAGCCGTGTCTCCGTCCACCAACATTTCCAGGCACTGCCCCTACAAAACCCTAAAGGCAATCGGTGCACATTGCTTCAAATCTAATAAAGCGGATCATTTCCCATTTTACTGAATAATTTTTACTTATGTAGTAACAGTTCTAATTTACTATAATATAATATTTACTTTAATATAATATTAAATTAATAATGCTAAAACAACAACAACAACAAAAAGCTAAATTATCTCAGCAGCCCTGGGCACTTGTGGTAAGAGCTTAAAGGCTGGTTAGTATTGCTAGATTGTGTGTTTATGGTCTTTTTTTTCTTTTTAACAAAAACTATATGGTTAAATTTAAAGTGTTATTAGAGTTTGTTTTTGAATTTAAACCCCCGGAGCATGGAATTTCCACATGAGTATGTGCTCAGGTCTTACGTACCTGTCAGGTTGCTGAACCCAGTTTTTATTTATTAAGAAGTTGAGTTGTTTTACAAACATAAATGCATGCAAAGTAACAATATGATATGCATTTGTTCCTAAACCAGTGTTACTCCCACATCACCCACATACCAGTCTCTTGATTCTTTTGTATTTTGCCCCCTCTAAGTGATACAATTGTTTAGATTGTGAATTTACTAGAATTAAATGATTGCATAAGTATTACTGGGCTTTTCAGGGCAGAGTAAAGCGTATGCAACACTGTTTTTTTTAAAGAGAGAAGGACAGTGAGAGAGAGAGAGAAAGAGAGACAGAGGGATTGAAGTTTTATTGAGTTTTTCACATAATCCTTGCTTCGGCACTTAGTTGTGTGCATGGGTGCTGGGGTTTGAACTCACGTACTCGCTCATGTCCGGCAACAGCTGAGCCACTGCTCCAACCCTATGCAACACTTTTGATTGCTTCCCTAGATCCCTCCCTATTCTCCCTTCCTCTCACTTCCCCCACCTGTCCTCTCCTCGCACCCACTGCATATCTATGGTTGCCCTAGATTACGTGTTGCCACACCTTTGCTGGGTCCAATACATGAGGCTGACGACCTTCTACGCAGGCCTGAGTTAGCTTCTGTCTCTACAAATGAGTGAAAACATTTGACCCTTGACTCTCGGGGTTCGGCTAACTTTGCTCAACATGATTTCTCCATTTACCATCCATTTACCCTCAAAGGCTGCAATTTCATTGTTTCCGATTGCTGAGTAGAACTCCACTGTGTGTGTGTGTACCAGAGCTTGAACTCCAAGGTTTGTAAGCCCACTTCGGGGTGAGCAGCTTCTCTTTTGTGGAGAAAAGGCTGGAAGGGATAACTAGGTCACTGCAGATGAAGACTGTGAGGTATTGTCATCCACTGGGATACAATGGCTAATACAGGCCAATGTAAGAATAAAATATCCTATCCATAAGCCACGTGCTACTTTTCACTTTCTGGTGCTTTAAAGTTCCTGTCCCTGCCTTTGTGCTCCTATTTACATATTACCTATTGCATCGATTTTTCCCGTGGGTTTGTTTTCTGTAAGGGATTACAATGCCTCATAGTAGTTAATGTAAAATCACTTTGTGAAATGAACTATTTCTGTGGGAAAGTTTCATCATTCCATCAATGGCCAGTCTGTATAAAACATCCTAGCATATAATTTGCTGTTATTCACGTAATAATAACTATTATATTAATAGCTACTATTGGTGCTGAGCATTTTACGTCTGGCAGGCCTAGCTGAGCACTTATATGCACTTTCTCATTTAAGCATCACGATAGCCCTACAAGGAAGCACTATTATTATCCCCATCTTACAATGAGAAATTATGACATGAATAACTATAAATTGTCCAAATCACATGCCTAGGAAATGGCGGACTTGAGATTTGAACTCAGGATTGTCATCTGCTTTAGCCTGCAAGCTTTGGAGTCCTCTGCTGCAGCAGCCCGAGGGTGGGCTGCACATTCTTCTGGGACTAAAGGGATTGTAACCCGATTGCTCATTGCTGGGATCATTATCTCAATAGCTCTCCGAGCAATATGGAGAGGTAGGCATGATCATTTTTCCGTTGTGTGGATGATGGGACTGGTATGACAGGAAAAGTGTCTTGTCCCCAAATGCATATTAGGAGAACAAAATAGTAAAAAGGACTTGCCCAACTCTGAGTCTTCACCTAAGACCCCCAAACTGAAAACCATCTGTGCAGAAGTTGGAAAGACATTGTTGCTAAATGCGACTGGGGCGATGGAGAATGTGCCAGAAGGCAGCTGGGTCATGGGAACTTTCGGAGAGATTCTTCCCTCTTGCAAAGGGAAGGGGAACGCACAGTTTTTCTCTCTTCCTCCCTTCTCTTTTATGTTTCCTTCTCCTCCCTCCCTTCATCTTTCTCTTTCTACCTTTTTCTTGTGATGCTGGGGATGAAAGGGCAAGTTGGAAAGAGAAGAAAAGAAGCAAGGAACTTGGAGCAGGCGAGACCCAGGCTGAAGTCATAGGTCATCTTCTCATCTGTAGCAAGGGGATCCTAGCACTTCCCTGTCATGTCGCTTGGGAATCAAGTGGGGTGACATGGGCAGTGTGCAGGACAGTAAGTAACACATGACAAAGGGGATCCACTCATTTCCTTTCTCTGCACCCCAGGTCCTGTTCATCTGCTTTTGTTCTAGTACAAGGCTCTTCTTACCCAGTGGGTCCAGAGAATTCCTCAAAGCTTCCACTTGTGGATTAGATGTCTTAGGTCAACTCACACAGCCTTAAAAATAAAGTGAGATAGAAAAGCAAACCTAGGGTAAGTGGGGGAGAAGCCCTCTCCTTGCTTCATGCTCTGCATTTTGGGCCAGTAGACTGTCCTCCCCTGGCCAGTGCAGTGCCCATCCTGCTCATTTTAAACAAAGCCGCTGAGGAGCCTAAAATATCCACTAGGAACACAGTGTTTAGCTGAGAGCTTAGGTGGGGGCTGAGAAAATAAACACGGTGACTGCTTAGCATTAGTGAGGAAGGCACGGGGTCCCTCCCGGCCGACACCTTGCAGCCCTGGGTCTTAGCAGGCCCGAGTCTAGACCTGAGTGGCAGGGAAAGTGAGGGGTGTTTGTACAGCTGAAAACAAGATGAAAAACCCCAGGCCCCCTCTCACACCCCATTAGGCCCTGAAGTCCATGGAGTGCTGCACTCAACACATAAACACTCCGCTCGGGGAAGCCATGGTCAGGGTGTGAGAGGGAGGGACACCTCTCCAAGAGGAACAATGGCATCTCTGTCAGGAGGCTGGCGCCCCACCCTGTGCCTCCTGGGATACATTAATCATTGCTCCCACCTCCTGCATTTCAGTAAACCCCAAGGCCTTTTGGGATTGATAACGGGACAGCAGGTAAGGAGATACCCAATCAGAAAACAAACATTCTGGGCCAAGGTTTCAACACCGCCCTTTCCTTCTCCAAGGTTGCAGAGGGAGAGGAAAATGGAGTCCAAGCTTGAGAACCTGGGATGCCACCAGAGCTGACCACGGTGCCATGAGCAGTTGATGAGGTTCCCCTGCCTCTCCACTCCCTGTGCCCACACCACATTGTCCTATTTGCTGGAATGTTCTCCCGCCACACAAGTGTTCTGTGGGGACCACTCTAGTCATCTGTCCAGATTAAGGTCCCATGCTCCTTCCTCAGAGAAGTCTCAACTCCTGCTTTATGCTGAATTATCTCCTCCTTCCTCTATCACTGCAGCATGCAATGGTCATTTACTGAAAGACTTTTCATGGTGCATTAGAAATTGTAGGTTTCAGGACTGGAGCAGTGGCTCAGTGGTCAAGGCGTTTGCCTGGCATGTGCAGGGACGTGAGTTCAAACCCCAGCACCATGTACACAACAAGGTGTTGGAGCAACAAAAGCCAAATGAAGACTAAATAAAATTGATTCTCTCTCTCTCATTGTCCCTTTCTCTTAAAAAGAAAGAAAGAAAGAAATCATAGGCCTCTACTTTCCCTTAGCCTTTCTGTATTCCACTTGTTGAGGGGACACAGAATGTGTGGCCAAGGACTTCTCCTTCAAATACCCCACAATTATGTTGTCTCCTGCTGTTGGAGGTTAATTAAACCATGATCCATAGTACCTATGAACATAACTGTCTGCAGAAGCAAGGTCTTGGCCACTGTAACCACAGTAAGATGAGGTGATACTGGGTTAGAATGTTATGGTTTGGCTGTTACGAGACGTCCCCCACAAGCTCCTGTGTCCATGCAGTTCAGAGGTGAAATGAGGAGATCATGAGAGCTGCTACCTAATCAGTTCTTCCTGGTTTGAATGGAGTGAGTTGTAACTGGGCACAGTGGAGCCTGGCTGGAGGATCTAGGGGTGTCCTCTGGAAGAGTTCATCTTCCCCGAGTCACCTTCCCCTCTCTCTGTGCTTCCCAGGCACCATGAGCTGAGCAGCTTTCCTCCTCTGCCACTTTCCATTTAGGGTGCTTGGTCTCACCTCAGGCCCACAATGATGGGGACAGCTGATCATGTACTGACCCTCCGAAATCATGAAACTGAAATAAAATTTTCTTCTGTAAGTTGTTAGGTCACAGCGAAGTAAAACTGACCAAAACAAGTTCTAAATCCAGTGGGACTACAGTTTGGATCATGAAAGACCTGATGGGTCCATATTTTTCAAACCTTGGTCCCCAGGTGTTGGCACCTTTAAGAGGTGGGACCTTATGAGAAGTCCTCAGGTCAATGGAGGAGTGCGCTTGGAGGGGACCATGGTACCCCGATTGCCTTCTCACTTTCTTCTTTGCTTCCCGACCATGAGGTGAAAGTTTTGCTCTGCCTCATCTCCCTGCCATGCTGTGCTACCTCATCACAGTCCAAAGCAATGAGCCAATCCTAGAATGGCACCTCTCAACCTGTCAGCTGGAGCAAACCTTTTCTCTTTATAAATTAATCATCTCAGGGACCTGTTATAGTAATGAAAAGCTGACTAAGAGAACTGGTGATAGAGAAACAGCACAGAGACAAGACAGCCTTGTAGAGGTGTAAGTGGAATTGGGAGTGACTCTGTCACAGGCCAAAGAGTGCTGGCCAGAGCACCACCAGCATCTGGACGTCTCTAGAGCCTTCAGGAGTGTGGCCCTGACCATGGTTTGCTTTCACATGTCTAGACTTTAGAGCCTGCAAGAATAATGTTATGCTGCTTCAAGCTACACAGTTTACAACAACTATTGGAAAATAGCATAAGTGTGAATATTTTTCCCATGTCTTCTGATTTGATGGACTCTTTGATCCTCTCTCTCTTCTCTGAGTTACAGAACTAAACTCTAACTTAACATTTCCCCTTTTTTTCAGGCACCTTCCCCATGGTCAATTTAAGTGCATGAGTCTCCTGTAGTTAAAGCGACAGCTGTAATGTCTGTCTGGGAGTCCTGGTCCCAGTCTCAATTGAGAAATTATCCCTTCCTTCCTTCCTTCCTTTGATAAGATTGGCGTTTGTCTCCAATTCTGCATGAGTTATTCTGTAAAGTAATGAATTTCTAAGCCCTCGAGTTTTTTCACCCTCTTTACTTTGCTGTTCTGTATCAGTAGCATCTCTCTTCTTTGGCTTCCATTTTTGTTCCATTTATTTCTCTGCTGAGTTCTTAGGTTCTTTGTGGGCTCTCTTTAGTCGACTCTCCTCCTTGTTCAAGGGGAAGAGAGTTACGACCTCAGTCTTCAGTCTTGACTTTCTACTTCTTATGCTATTCTATTTTTTAATTTTTATTGAGGAGCTGTGTTGTATAGTCATAAATGCGTATGTACTAACAACATGACATGCTAATCAAGCCCATCTTATCCAGTGTGTCAATGGCTCTCTGTTTGATGCAACACCAGTCTGGACTTAAGATCCAACCCCTTAACTGCTGAACTGCAGACCAGCTAGTCATATAGCAAACACATATTTCCTGGACAATTCAAGCTCAAGATATCTACACTCTGGGTTACATCTCTCTTTGTTCCACTGTTTTCCTTCTTAGCATCTCAATGCAGAGCAATGAAAACACAGGCAGAGTAATCGATGCCATTATGGGGGAACTGTCCTGGATCATCCTTTCTTTCACCCTCGCACACATATCCAATGGTGGAGCTGCAGAATCCCATGTCTTTCATATCCAATGTCCACATTCTCCTGTTTCCTGGTACTGCATCAGCTCATGCCTTCTTCATATCCACTGAACTGCTGCGACAGATTCCCACCGGCCCAGTTGCTACCAGTCTGTGTCACACAAGTCCACTCTTCTTGCTGCTGCCAGAGTGACTTCTGTAAAATGAGAATCAGGTAATGGCATTTTCCTGCACCAGACATGTTAGAATCTCCCTTGCACTTTTATAGATTAGCTACTAAGAGCTCTTCCTGTTTACTTCTGCCATGCCCTCTCCACCACATCTTCCCTATCCTCCTAGCCATGCACACCATGATTTAGACACAATGGTACTTCCAGTTCCCAAATAATACATTCACCCTGTTTCTCAGCCCTTGTTCATTCTGACATCTGGTCAGGAATGTCCTTACCCATTAGCTATCTAGAGAAAAGTTGTCATCTTCTAAGACTGAGCAAACAAAATTTATCCTTTGTGAAGGTTTCCCTGCCTGCCCTACTTCCACATGGGATCACCTCACTCCTGTCCTAGAGGTGTCCTGTAACTGTTCTGAGAACAGCACCTGTGATGCACTTCATCTGTTCACATGCCCAGTTTCCCCACCCAACTGAAGACTTTCAGGGCAGGATTGTGACTGTGTAAACCATTATTCCCACAACACATCACAATGCTTGACAATGAGTTCATAAACAAGTAAATGAATAAATAAATCAGCATGTGAGGAATGGATCTACTAAAGCTCTCATCCTGGGCTCTTCCTAGTACTTCTCTCTTGCTAAGATGAAATGATATGTATCAAACATGCCCTGGAAACGCTAAAGAATCATACGCTGCTAAAGAACCAATTATTTTTTTGCTTAGTCTTGAAAAGGAGGGAGAAATCCTAATGTTGCCATTGTTACCCTAGAATTTTCACTGAAGAGTGGTCATTGGGGGAATGATTTAACAGGACACAAATTGCATAAAAATTTCATCTCTTCTCTTTGGGGTCCGTTAGTATGTGGCAAACCATGACTGGATGTGGGAACATGAACCCTGAGACCTTATGAGATTATGAATAATTCAATTCCAATTTCTGGGATTCAAATTAAAGATGAGTCTTAGAAGATAGTCAAATAAGTTTATTTTTCCATTTCATCAATGAAGAAACTGAAGCTTGAGGAGATTATATTAGATATCTATGATCACACAGATAAAAGTGTAAAGCTAGGAGTCAAAGGGACGGTGTGGATTTCCAGTCCTTGGTCTTAGCTCTATACAGTCTCTCTTGGATGGTGCATTTGTATGAAAGGATTGCTGAGAAGCACTGAGATGATATTACAACTCTACATTTAAATTGGATAATGTAGTGAAAACAACGATTTTAAGCCAGGTGATTAACACTTCTATTGTGGGAGCAACATCTAATCCATTCAGTCTGAACAGAACAGAAAGGAAAAGGAGGGCAAATTCGCTTTGGATTGAGCTAGGATCTCCATCTTCTACCCTGATAGGTTGTCTCCTGGAGACTTAGACTGAATGGTGACACTCTTTCTTGTGTCCCCAGCTTACCAATTGAAGATTGACCTCTATAATGGTTTGATAGGAACCAATGAGATCTAAGGGGCTATTATCAGGTAAAGCCTATGGGAGGCTCTTTAAAGAAGACTAGTTAAGCTGGGAGGTGAGCCTGTCTAGCAGGTTCTCTCTCCTTCCTGCTGGCTGTAATGCACAGAAGCGGGTGGAGCAATAGTGATTATTTTATGAACATGAAGCTGCAAGTCACTTGCTAAGAACAGTGGAACAGAAAGGCAGAGGTGGTTCAAGTCTCTGATATTTTGGGTATGATGATGTAGCAGCCTGGTCTTCCTGTTTCTAACTTGTTTTACCTATGAGAAAAAGTGATCTCTTATCTTAGGACACTACTGATTGCAGTCAAACTGAATCCTCACTGATATGACTCTGTTCTTAGTAGTTGGTCCATTCCTACCCCTCCAAACCATGAGGGCTATCTTGTCTTGGTCATTTGAAATAAGAGACACAAACCACATTGTCTTTACATATATGTGATACTAAATGAGAGCAGAAATACAGAAGGGATATTACCCACATATAGTGAAAGTATGTCACCTGCTATGGGCAACTCCTTGTACTAAGGAACATTGGACATGATGCTAGCAACATGCATAGGGGCCATTTTATTCAGCAAAATCACCAGCAAGACACACAAAACTGCAAGAAACGCAATGCTAACTAGACAGTGAGAAAGTCACTTGTCTACAGTATCAGATACACAGTAAGAAGGTGGAGCTCTACCTTGTCAACTTCAGTGAAGACCCTGGGAACACAAGTGAAGCAACACAAATTTCCACTCTGCTCTGCATGTCTGTGCCTGGCTGTGAAAGTGCTATGAGAACTGATTTGGGGATTATAGATACAATTTAGTAAGTGAATTTGCAAATATGGAATCCACAAAGGACACGAACTGGCTGTTTTGTGTTCCAGCCGCTGTGTGAGGCACAGGGAATCCAATAGTAGGCAAAGGACAGAACTGTCCATTCTTCTCACTAAATGTCTCCATGAGGGAGCTAGCTGCTGATGACTAATCCAACCAGGAAAGATTCTTCAAAGTACCGTGCTGTAGTAGTTTCTCTGATCAGTGAATTCATTTGTGTAATTAATTGTTTAAGAAAGTGTAATGGTGTGCTTGCTACATGCCACCCACTCCATGAGGCAGTCAAAATGAGTTTTTACTTCCTTTACTCATTTCATCTCCTCTCTGCCCTAAATATATAAGTCCATGTGGCTGGAGCAGTGGCTCAGTGGTTACGGCACTTGCCTGGCATGCGTGAGAACGTGGGTTCGAACCCTAGCATCACATACAAAATGAAGTGTCAGAGCAAGGAAAGCCACATGAAAAACTAAATCAAATTGATTCTCTCTTCCTTCTCTTTCTCTTTCACATACACACGTTCCCTCTCTCTCTTAAATAAAAAAGATATAAGCCCATTGCCGTTGAGAACAACAAAGTACCTTACTCATTTTTATATTTCTTGCGCACAGAGAGTTATTTAATGGATTGGAGATCATGAGTCCTAAATTTACACCAGAGTTATGTTATTTTTCCTGTAAAATAAATTTTGACTAGACAGTCTCCATAGGCCCACTGAAGTCTGAATGTATGTGAGACACTCAATAAATACTGCTGAATTGATTTATGGAAATACTCTCCAGTGCTTACAGATAAGTAATAGAGTAGCAAACTCTCTGATACCTCAAACACAAAAGGCATATTTCAAAATCAAGAGAGTCAAATTATCCGACTCTAAAGAGTCAGTCTCTCCCTTTCTCTGACCTGAGATTGCTTAATTCCAAGAAAATAAGAAAGAGGCTACATAGGCTGGGCAGGCAGTTCTCACGGTGAGCATGAAAGCCCAGGAGCCATATTCCAGCATATTATGGGCAGTTTATGAGGCACGTCAGTTCATAATGTGGGACAAAGTGGCACCAGGGACTCTGATGGCTGCAGTCCAAGTGGACCACCAAGGAAGGAAAGTCAAGGGAAAGCTAGAAAGAGAAGGGCTCAGTCTCTTCTCCCAGAGCCTGAGCATCTGATTCTTAGAAGTATGCATTCAGCTAAAGATTTTCCCTAATTACCTTATAGCTTATGACTCCTAAAATGAGACATGTAGTCATTTGTTTAGTCATTCAGTCATGCACACGTTCATGTTGTACCAAAGGACGATTTGAGCACCTACTGAATGTCAGGCAATGTGATAGAGGTGACAGATGGAGCTGAGATTCTAGTAGAAGACATACAGAGAGGGGAGGGCACACCTGGGAGCTACCTACTCCTGGGGACTCCCTCATGACTTTAGGCTAGAGCCCAAATCACCATGATGAGGAGGAGGCACAGGTTGGACAAGAGACACCATGAACGAATAGAAGACTGACATCTAGCAGGGCAGACATCACATCCTAGGCACCAGGTCTGGCATCTTGTTCAAACGGTGGTGAAGGATGGGACCCCAAGGCCTAGGGCAGCCCTGACTATGTGCTTTTCCTGGTCCTAGTGATGCAGGGTTTTTGAGATGAGGCCGGATTCTCTGCTCCCACTGGCGAATGGAGTCTGGGCCACTACAGATTCCAGCAGTCATAACAGCCCACTTCTAGTGTTTGCAGCCATTCCCAGTTAAGACTGGGACTTTGGGCTGGCGGCAAGTGTTAGCAGCTCTCCAGGCTAAAAGCTTGGTGTTGCAGCTCTTGGTGTGGTGGAAATTCATCCCGGGAATTCGGCGCCGATCTTCTGGGTTCTTGTCTTACAGAATTTGAAGAATAAAATCCACAGACAACTGTGGAAGGAGGAGTAAAAGGAGTAGGATTTATTTAGGAAGAAGAGCAGAGACTCCAAAGGTGGAGGTGTACCTGGAAGCAGGACACCGTCTAATGGAGGTTAGGCCAGAAGTTATATAGATTTGGGGTCTGAGCATAAGTAACATTCATGCAAAGCAGGCATTGAGAAATGCATCAACTCCACTGGTTAAAATCTATGTAAAGGAGGCATTGAAACTGGTCAAGAGCACCATTGGTTAAAACAAAAGGTGGCAAATTCTTCCTAGTACCCACATATGACCACCCCCATCTCTTACTTGGGACAAGGGTGAGACTCAAGGTCTTTTTGCATTTGAAGGCCCTGAGCATGCCCTGTCAATCACTCTCTGCCTCTATCAGCTAGCTCTTGGATAGGGGCCCTCTGTCCTGTCACATGGGTTTTCTCTTGCATGCTTGCTTCAGCCATCCCTGGTGAATTTTGAATGTTGCTGATTATTCTCTTTCTGAAATCCCTGCTATGGCTCTGCTCCCAGGTCTCTACTAGTCATGGTTCCATCAGGGCTGCTCTCCAAGATTCCGTCCTGTGATAAATTCCTCTCTGACTTCTCAGGCTTTCCTTGAACATTTCAGTAGGAGACACCATAAACCCACAACTCTTGTATTCTGTACATCTGCAGAACCTTGCTACATGAATGTCATGAAGCTTTGTGGCCAGCAAAAACTATACCTGGGCCCACTCAAGCCATGACTGCAGTCACAGAATGCTTCCCTGGAAAGCATAGTGACCCTGGACGTGGAGTCTGGGCAGAACACCTTGTGGCCCTTTCCTCAAATAATTTAACTGTTGAAGATCTCTTGGCCTGCAAAGGGCAGGGTCACTTCTCAGATTCCTGAGATGCCTTTCTGGTTTCTTGTTGTCCTGACAATTAACCTGCAAGCTGGTCTTTATGGACCACTGGCTGCACCCTGCTGGGCCTCACCCTCATTTTGTTCTCCTGAACATGCTGTTTTTGCTCTTTCTCTGGCCAGACTGTGAACTTTCCAAATCATTTGCTCTGTTTTCCTTTGCTCTTGAATTGCACTGAAAGCTGCCAAAAGCACCCATGCAGTCCCTCCTATATTTTGTTTACAAATTTTCTCCATCAAATAAATTAGCCTATACTACTTAATTTGGGTTTTCATAAAGCTCTAGGGTTATGACACAATGCAGCCAAGTTCTTTGCAATGGTCAGACAGCTATGGGAGCAAGGAAGACCCAAAGACCACACATTTGAGCAACTGGACAGGTGGGATGGTTTATCGGGGGGACTCCTTTATTAATGAGCAACAGAAAGTGCATGACAAAGTCCCTTAGAAGGAAACTCATAGTTCAGTTTTGAAGAAATGACTTTGAGGAGACTGTGAGAAATCAATACAGAAACATCTTCGAAGACTTCTAGTTAAAGAGTTGTGGAGCTTAGGCAAGAGGTCCAAAGTGGAGATGAAAATTGTAGCATTAATGGCAGAGAAAAGGTAGCTGAAGGTGTGGGAAGGCCTATAATTCCTAGGAAATGGAGATGAATAGCAGAGGGAAGGAGCCCAGCACACAGGAGCCAAGGAACATTTCTGAGGAAGGGTTAACATGCTGTGGAGGAATATCCTAAAGGAGTGTGGGGAAACTAGGCTTAAATCCTGTGCTTCAATTCATGACAGCCAAACTATGGAACCAGCTGAGGTACCCATCAGTGGATGAGTGGATGAACAAACTGGTGCATGTACTCAAAGCCATAAAGAAAATGAAATTTGGAATTTGCAGGAAAATGGATAGAACTAGAGACCATCATGTTAAGTGAAATAAGTCAAACTCAGAAGGTTAAAGGTCATATGTTTTCTGACATATGAGGAAGCTAGAGAGGAAAAAGGAAAAAGAAGTGAGGTTGTATCTCCTAAAATCAAAGAAAATCAGTAGAGGAAAGGACCCAGGATGGGAGGCAGATGGGAGTGATACTAACCAAATTATATTATTACATTGTGTGCATGTATGAATATGTAAGAAGTTCCATCAACCTGTACAACTCTAATGCACCAAAAAAATGTGAAAAACATTCATGATGATGTCATCTCAGTTTTATCCACCATTACTCAGAATCTTCCAAAGCAGCAAATCCCAGCCTTGGATATTTAAAAGTTGTACTAGCTTGTCTGTTTACTTAGCTAATGTTACCTAGAGTATGTATTTTATGGCACACAGATAATAACTTTTGGATCCTGGTAAGCTCTGGGTTACAATGTCAGTACACATTTTAATTTTATAACGTAATTAAAACCTTTGGGAATATATTTCTATTTGTGAACTTTATGTTGCTTCCCTTTCTCATAAAACTCTATGTTTACTCATTTTCTTTTAAGATTTTTTTCCTCTGGCCAAGTAATTTATAATTTAGTATCACTGCCATTTTTTAAGTAAGATGGTATATATGTGTCTAAAAAAATATTCTCGTTTAATAACAATATTTTTGTCTACCATTGGATTAGTTAATGTGTTAAGTTTAGATGCAGGGAATAAGCACATTTTTTAAAATGGATAGAACTTGAGTTTAGGGGAGTTCCAAGATGGCAGCCTACGGCAAGGCTGCATTTACTCTGGCTCTATGATGCGGTCTTGAACAACAGGAATACTGCCTTTTTGCAAGGTGGGTGAAAAATGAACTTCACTAAACCTCAAACCTGGACAGTTAGAGACTCAGAGACTTAGAAATTTGAGTACAATAACTGAAAAAGAAAGATTACGTTCAACCACGTTGGTCTTGGCCACTGCCACTGAAGTCATGCTAGTGTGGATGGATCGACACAGAGCGAGGGAAAGTGCAGAGATAATAAGCTCATATTTTCCACTGAGAACCCCAAGATCAGAAAGGAACCTTGCATTTAGCTGAATCTGGGGCTTCTCCATGGCATGAAGTGTGTGCTGTTTCCCAGCTGGCCTTGGGGAGCTGGGGCAGCAGCCACTGGAGAACGCCATGGCAGCAGAATTGGGAGTTCTGAGCAAGTGACTCCACCATCCTTTCAGGCTTGCTCCAGGTCCTACTGTGCACCCAACAGAACAAGAGCTAAATAGGCCCAGAAGGTATTTTACTCAGGGGGATTCAAGTGGAAAAATCGAAGGGGCACCCTTCTCAACTCCCTGGGACTCTGGGACTCATGTGACAAGGTGAAGCCAGTCAGGAGTAGGCAAGAGAATGCCCAGAGACTGAGCCCAGGAAATCTGGGAAGGCTGTGTTTGTGGCCAGCAGCGGGGACTAGGACCACACTCAAGGCCCAGGACTAGAATTCTAGGACAAAGCCTGGGTTTCAGATCCCCAGCAGAGACCAACAAAAGCCAGGCCTTCAGGGTGTGTTGATCTCACCTCTCCAGAAGAATCACTATTCAGCAAGCCCCTGAGGCTGGATTAAACTGGCACCTTACCATCCAGACCTCCAGTCTTGAAATCCTGCAAGACCCCACCCTGGGATTACCTTGTTCTGAACTGTGGAACTGTGCTAACCATCTCCTGAGACAGCCAACATCAACTCCCACTCTGTGGAAACAATTCCCTCAATTTTTCACTAAGAATTCTTTTTTTTTCTTTTTGTTAGTTTGTTTCCTTTTATTTTGTTTTTGTTTGTGGGTATGTTTTTGTGGTGTCGACCGGTTAATGGTATATATATATATATATATTCATACACATACTTGATTTCTTTCTTTTTCCTTTTTCTTCATCTTTACCATTTCATCTAATGTAATTATTTTTTCTCTGCCCTGCCTTTAGAAAATTGGGTGTTTGTTCATGATATTTTATTTTTATTTTGCATGGTTTCTTATTAGTCTGTTTCTCAAATATCTCCTCTATTTCCTTCTGCTCTCTTTTTCACTGTTCCTATACTTTGTTTCCTCTATTTTTTTCTCCTCCTATCTTATAACTATCAAATCTAACTTTTTTTTTTACATTCTGTCTGTTCACTCTTTGAATTTATAAGCTTTTTTTCTACCTTCTTTTATCATTTCTTTTCTCTTAATTGACTGTATTTTTACCAACTTTGAGAAAAAATAAGTTCACATAACTTTGGCCACACCATTAGTGCTGTTGCATTATTACTGCTGTGGGTGCCAAAGTTGATAACTGTTGTTTGCTGTTAAGCCCGATATAATTGATGATTACTTATTGTTTTCACTGAAGGCATTCACTGATCCTACCTGTTGTAGTCAGCTATTTCATTGCTGTGATCCAAGGACCTGACAAGAACAATTTTAGGAGGAAAAGTTTAATTTGAGGGCTCATGGTTTTGGAGGTCTTGGTCCACGGAGAGCCAGCTCCATTCCTCAGGGCTCAAGGTGAGATTGAACATCTTGGTGACAGGCAGGCTCCAGGGAGCAAGGAGTTCAAGGCATCACATCAGGAAGCAGAGCAGAGAGAGAAGTTCCATGCTAGATACAGAATATAGACTCAAAGATATGCCCCTAGTGACCCACCTCCTCCAGCCACACCCTACCTGCCTCATAGTTGCCTATGAGGGGGATCAACTCCCTGATTGTGTTAAGGCTTTTCAAACCCAATCATTTCACCTCAGCCTTCCCAAATTGTCCCACATGAGGGGGACACTTCATACTCAAACTGTAATAATTGTTTTCCCCTCTTTTTTAAAGAAATGTTATGAGACATTCTTACATTTGTTCTTAGGTATGTAAGCCCCACTACCTAACTTCTTTTAAGACTTTTCTCATTCACTGATTTTCAGTAGTTTGATTATAATGTGCCTTAATGTGATTCAAATAAAAATTAATAAATGAACTAAAGGAAGTCTAACAAAGGAGAGGTAGGAGATGAAGAAAGGAGAGGAAAGACTGGAGGGAAGAAAGGGTGGTTCAATGGTATAGGAAAAATATATATTCTGTACCCGTCAGCAGAAGGAAGGGACCGTGAAATGGGAGGTGAGTTGGGGGGAGTGCTTGGGTGGAATATTGGCCAAATTATATTGTTATTCTATATGTGTGTATGAATATGTAACAACAATTCCCATTATTATGTACAATATTAATGCATCAAAAATGTGGGGAAAAAGGAATATTAAGGGTGAAAAATAAAAAAAGCAAACAGAATACAAATATGTGTTGCTTAAAAAGACTCTTCTTTTAGGAAAGGACATCCATAGGCTAAAGCTAAAAGGATTGCAAAAAATATTTCTAGCACATTGCCCAAGAAAATAAGCATGAGTTGCCATTCTTATACCAGACAATGTAAATTTCAAGCAAACAATAATCAGAAGAGACAAAGAAGACCACTGCATCTTAAGGAAGGGAAAATACAACAAGAAGACATAATCATAGAAAACATTTATGCCCCAAATGTCAATCACCCAATTACATGGAATAAATACTCCATGACATCCAACTCTACATAGACCCAAACACAATAAAACTGGGAGATTTCAATACATCCTCAACAACAAGAGACAGGTCATCAAAAGAAAAAGCTACTAAAGACAATACCAACATAAACAACATTATAAATCAACTGGACCTAACAGACATCTAGAGAACATTCAAACCCAAAACAGCTGAATTTTCCTTCTCAGCTGTGCATGAAACTTTTCCCAAAGTAGATCGTATTGTAGGCCATAATGGAAATATTAGCAAATTCAAAGAAATTGACATAATTTATTATATTCTATCAGAATATAATGGAATAAAGCTAGACATTAACAGTAAGAAAAAAACATAAGTCACACAAACACATAAAGTTTGAAAAATACTCTCTCGAATAAAATATATCAAAGAAGAAATGAGAAGTCTAGAAATTTTTAGAAATATATGACAACAAATACACAACATATCAAAATATATAAAGAATCCAAAAAAATTTTCACTAAAAAATCAAATAAACTGATCAATAAATGGGCAAATGAACCAAACAGATGCTTCTCCAAATAGGAAATACAATGTCCAACAAATATAAGAAGAGATGTTCAACATCACAGGTAATTAATAGACTCCTGGAATGTACATGGGCATAATACAATTAAGCCAATGGATTTTCATTCTCTTATTTATATTTGGGCTCTGTAACCTTGGGTCAAGGGCTAAGAGTTGTTAGGTTCCATATCTCTGTGTTTCTGACCTACTACCAGTCATGGTGGGTAGAAGCCAAAGCTGGTTGTCATAGCTCTTAGCTTCCCATCTCCCTTGTCTTACTGGGTAAGATAGACTAGGGAGTGCTGAAACACTGTTCCCGTAGAAGGGGTGGTGCATGGTTGGTTCTAAATCAGAAGTTCCATTAGTTGGGTTTAGTCTTGGCTGAACTTTGAAATTCTCTTGGTGAATATTTGAGATTTGATCCCTGTCCCCTGTTGCTGGAGATATGCTGAATCCTGCTAGGCATGGGTAACATGGGCCTCCCATAAAATCTCCTTTTAGGGTATAGTGTGAAAACCTCCACAGACTTCACATTCACTGCTAGGTGCAAGAACTACCCATTGCCAGACCTGCAGTGCAGACACTTTTGAGACCGTTCTTGTCAACTTCCCAGTAGCTGTCATGATAGTGCCAGCAACAAAGAGCTCTCTCTCTCTCCTTGGTTTTCAGAGCCTAACGCCATATGCATATCTCTTTGAGCTTATTTTGGTCACACTCGTCCAGGTACACTCTGAGACCCATACAGGGGACTGTTGAGTCATTTGAAAACTTTATGTAGTTCCGAACTCTTGGCTCTGTTCTCAGGTGCATGGTGTTTACAAAGGGTGCCCAAGCAGGTGCCTCTGGTTCTGTGGAGCAATCCACCCATGTACTGATTGATTTGGGTTGCTTTCCGCTCAACAACTTCTCCCATTCTTTTTAGTTCCATTAAGATCTTGTCATACAATCTAAGGCATTTGTAGAGTTGTATTGGGAAGGAGGGGGTGGGTAATTGGGGGGCACTTGGGGGTAAATCTAATTTTCAGAATTTATGTATATATTATATTATTTCATTACAAGCTTATTTGATTGTTCAACAAATAAATTTCTGAAAAAAAGATCAGCCTCCCTCTCTATTCAATAGGTTCCCTAAGATTATATGATTATATATATATATATATATATATATATATATATATATATATATATATATCTCCATTCTTTCCTCTCTCTGCCCGCACACTCCCTGCCTCTCAGCAGCAAACCTGACATGTCTTTAACATATTATTCCTTATATTCAATTCTAATTTTTTGACATTCTGGATCTCTATGGTTTCTTTAAGTCAGGATTGAGTTTCAGTGAGTTCTTACAGCTGCCCACCTGGCTTTTTAAGTTGGTGCTGAGAAACCTGTACCCATACAGAAGACAATACCAGTGAAATAAACACACTCAATTTAAAGAGTCTAAAATTGCTCCTTGCAGGGCTATTTGAGATGGAGAGAGTTCTCACTGGGCTTCCGGCTTTGGATTACACCTAGTGTTGGGAGCCGTTCTTAGTTCCTGAACTCCGGTGTTTTGAGCCCTGAGTCTCTCTAGGTATGGAGGCAGTGAACATACCAGCAGACTCTGTGCTGGGGTGAGGAGCTGTATACTGGGTGAGCATTCTGCTTCGATACCTGCCCAGAAATCTGTGCCCTCTCAGCTTTCACGTAAGTCTCTGGATGGACAGGTTTAAAAGCATTCCCCATGAAAATCTTTACTGTTACCTCTAGGTGCAATGAAGCTGTAGGAATTTAATTCTTTCCAGAACTGTGATATTTGGTATGGGCTCTATTAAATAGTTGCCTACCACAGTTCTCCACCAAGAAACTGAGAAGTAAAATGCTTCTCACACATGGTCCATTGAATTCTGTGTGGCTTTCTCTTCTGCTGCTGTTTCTGAGATTGATTTTTCAGCCTGGCTTCTCTGTCTGTCGCTCCTGGCCCCACACCTGCCCTGACAATGCAGGTGTATTCTCAGGACTGATGCATTCCTTCTCGCTTTCTGTTCCTGTAACCTGACTTTCTGCATGTATGGCTCTCACTCTCTGACTGTCCAAGGTCGCGTCTCATTGCATTTCATCTGTCACCTGCCTGGCTGAGAGACTGTTCACTCATTGTTTTCATTCCTAAGTGCGGAGAGTCTGGAATGTCCAGTTGACTTCGATTCCACCATCTTAATCCATTCATTTAATGCCTTATAAGAGTCAGACCTTGCGCTAGAGGCTTTACCTCCAAAATCATTTGTTATTTCCTCCCAGTCTTATGAATCGGGAAGGAGCAAAGGAGGTAAATAGTTTAGTTTTCACACGTAGATAGTATGCTGGGATTTACCTGATCCTTAATGTTTGTCCATGTCTTTTTTACCCCACAGCAGAATTTTTATGCTTCTCAATAATAAAATAATTATGAATTATTTCTCTACTAATGATTCTGATATCCAAACTCAGATTAGCCAGGCACAATACAGTGTATTTCCATGCCTTTATTAATGAATTTATCAAGCACTTTCCGCATTACTATTCTGCCTACAAACCCGGGGCTTGAATTTTGAATTGGAAGATGATATTGTTGGGAGTCTATATACCACTTGGCTCAGAACTTTCATTTTATTCATTTTCAATGCAAAAAAGTAGCATATTTTTTAAAGATCTTATGTTACTCTGTTCAATTTAATCATGGGAAATTATGAGCTCATTTTGCCTACTTTGTATTTTGATGTATGTGTGTATGTGAATAGTTTTACATCTATGTGACTCACTGGCTCAATTCTCTGAGCATGCTTGACACTGTTTAGCTGTATTAGTTATTTGTTATTTAAATAAAAGGAACAAAGGCACTGAAATATCAGCTTTATATTTATTAATCCTACCTAAAGGTGAGGACAAAACATAAACTCATGCAACAGCAACGACAAACATGTGTATACATACAGGGAAACCCAAAATAGTCTTGCATATTGTATAGGTCATGGGACGAGGATAATTTTAATCATCGTGAAGTTGGAAGATGGGTTTGCAGAAATGCATGCATCCTACTGAGTCACCACATGCTGAGAATGTTGTCCACTGATGTCAATCAAGAAATTTATACAACACTGCCATCACTGAAAGTGTGATCAGCACGAGGAAATCTGAAGGTCACACTGTGTGCTTTGTGAACACGGATGAGAGGTGGAACAATTGAACCAGGTTTTAAGGGTGTGAAAAGTCACTTCCCAGTAGAAGTGACACGTGATTTAATTTGAAAAAGGGAAAAGGGAAAGGTGGTTCAGATGGAAGTACCAGGCTGCGAGAAGCTACAAGAGGTAGAGAACACACCGGCAAAGTCATGAGCCATTCTGGATCAGTTGGATCAGAGGCAGAAAAGGGTGGAAGTGAGACCCAGAGATCAGATTGCAACTCCCTGTTCACACAGCTATGGGAGCAATGATCTCACTTCTTAGGTCCTCTTAGTATGCATTTGCAATTATATGGAGATTAGAAACAATGCTCTCTAAGCCCCTTTTTAGCTTTTAAAAGGTTTTATTCTGCATTCTCTCATTTAGCAAATAGACACTGAAACTATATTATGTAACAGTGACAAGCACTGTTAAAAGCATTTGAGATCCATCAGTGATTAAAAAAAAAATACCTTCCTTCAATGAGTTAACATTCTGGTAGAGGGGAACAATTAACAATGAAGTCAAACACAGGTTGAGCATCCCTTACCTAAAAACCCAAACTCTGAAATATTTGAAGCTCTCACGTAATGCCACTCTGCAAAATCCCACACATGATCTCTTGTGGCACGTTGCAGTAAAAGAAATGCAGGTGCATGCCACACTGCTTATTTCCTGTCCAGAAGGGAAAAGACTCTCCCGTGCCCTTCAGCAGCTGCATACAAACTAGGCTTCCTGAGCAAAATTATTAAAATATGGTTTCAAGTTACCTTCTGTCTATGCATATGAGTTGTACATGAAACATAAATAAATATCTAATTTAGACTTGGGCCCCATCCCACAAACATTTCCTTATGTATATGCAGATATTCCACAATTTAAAAAATGCTCTAATCCAAAATGCTTCAGGTCCTGAGTGTTTCAGATAAGGGATGCTCAACCTGTAACATATCAAAAGAAAACAAGTGAAATTATGAAAACTTTTGAAAAGTAGAGCAGAAAGAATGGTGGTATAAATTTTAATTTAAAGAGGGGTGGTCATGAAGAACAAGTTGAGCAACAAACGCAATCCTCATTTCAGGACTTAGCACAGCTATAGCGATCAGATCAGTGTGGTATCAACAAGAAACCTGAAGACATAGAGTGGGATGGAATCCAAATTAAAAATATGTAATGGACTATTATTGCTTGACATAAACACAAAGGTTCTGAGAAATAAAGAAAGAAAGGAAAGAAAAGTCAACCCCAAGACACAAAAATATAAAACTACTGGAATGGAACAGAAGACTATTGAGACTTTAAAACTAGATAAATTTTTTAAATATACAAACAGTGTAATCAACAAAGTAACTGATAAATTGGATTTTAATAAAATAGCTTAAAAACCCTTCTGTTTTAAAAGATGCATAAAGGACAAGAAATAATAAGCAACAATCTGGAAGGAAACTTTGGAAATCATGTATCTGATAAAAATCTTTTAGATAAGATAGAAAGCTGTCAAAACTCAAGGATAATAAATAAAACAATATGATTTAAAAAAAAATCACCTTAACAAAAATTTACCATAAAGATATGTGATGGCAAATAAGCACATGAAAAAATATTTGATGTGACAAGGCATTAAATTATTTTTTATTTTTAATTTTTTTAAAGAGAGAGAGACACAGAGGGAGAGCAAGAGAAAATCAATTTTATTTAGTTTTTAATCTCATTTTCATTGCTCTGACACTTATTTGTGTATGTGATGCTGGGGATTGAATCCAGGTCCTCACACATGCCAGGCAAATGCTGTAACCACAGAACTACTGCTGTGACCATAAGTCATTAATTTACTACAAATTAAAACTATAGTGATCTCATAGCATACACCTATGAACAGCTAAAATTAAAAAGATTAACTAATCACACTAAATGTTGGCAAGTACGTAGAGGAAGTGTAACTCTCATACATTGCTGGCAATGCTAGAGTGTAAGATGGAATAGCCATTGGAGAAAAAATTGGTGGCAATTTCCTACAAACTCCAACATCCATATACCACATGATTCATCCATTCAAATCCCAGGAATTTTCCCCCATAAAGAATGCAATAGGGATTTTTTTAACAGCTAAAGACCTGGAATGAACTCAAATGTCCATCAACAGGAAAATGGATAAGTGAGCTGTGGTATTTCAGTACAGTGAAGCACTACAAAACACAGATCAACACACGAAAACACGGACAGAGTCAAAATAATCAAGCTTTGTGAAAGAAGTTAGGCAGAAGACAGTATATACTGTATTTTATTTATGTATAATTCCAAGAAATGGAAAATAATCTATTATTAAGGAAACAAACAGTAGAGCTTACCCAGTGATAGAAATCAGCAGGGGGGACTAAGGAGAAGTGGAAAGGAGGGATTAGAAAAGGGCATGAGGAAGCCTTGAGGGAGTGAAGTTGTTCACTGTCTTCTTTATGGTAATGGTTTTCCAAGTCTATTCATGTGTCAATCTTCTTAAATTATGCACTTTATATATGCACTTTATATATGCGCAGTTCATCATATGTCAGTTAAATCTCACTGAGGTTGTGGAGAAAAGACTGGGTAGGCTAGAATCCACTAAGAAGACAGTATTTGAGCAAGGTCTTGGTGGACTGCGGGCATTGGTAGGTAATTGAGAGATGAGAGATGCAAACAGAAGGAGCAGTAAGTGCCAGACAATCAGGCATATGCCATTCAAACTTGAAATAGAAAAACGTCAGTGTGGCTAAGCCGATTGAGCCAGGAAGGGACACAGGAGGGGGAACCACATACGTCATGGTGCTCCAGTACTGGGGAGCTTGATGGCTATCGTTGACAATGTTTCTTCTTCTGGATGAATGGAGATCCATCCATTTTGAGTAGAGATCTTTTTTAAGAAGGCAGCTTTAGTTGTTCTGCTGAATGCAAAGTATAACAGGGCAAGAGTTGCCACCTGGAGGTCCCTTAGAAAAGTATTTCAGTAATTAAGGAGGGACATTGAATATCAGAGAAGAGGACCAGATTGTGGGTAGCTTTTGAGACAGAGCCTGCAGGTTGCCTGATGGATTTGATGCTATGCCTATGGCAACCTCTTAGGTTACCAGTCCTGGTAAAATGATTGACATCATGGCAGATAGACGTGTGTAAGAAAGAAATAGAAGGTGATGATTGCAACAATCTATTATGCCCTTTTATGGAGAAAAGACTACAAAGTTTCAAAGGTTTGAAACACAAACCAATGATAAATATATAAGGAGATGGATGTGCTAATTACCCTGATTTGGTCATTACACATTGTATGCATATATTGAATTATCACACTGCACTCAACAGAAATATAATTTTATATGCCAGCTAAAAGTCAATAATCAAATAACAAAAACAAATTTAAAAAAGGGTGACTCCATAATTTTTTTTAACCTAAGGATTTGGAAGTGGAGTGTTGTCATTAAATGAAATAGAGACAGCAGAGCAGGTCTGGACATGGGGATAGCAGTAAACCCTATAAACCAAGTTTCTACCTTTATGGGATTTATATTGAGTGGTGAGTCACAGACAACCACAAATGTCCATTTCTTGGTTTTGGATTGATATGAGAAAGAATGTTTGGTAAAGACACAATTTATTTCTGGTATTATCTCCTTTGTAAATAGTCTTTTGGAGGACTCTTAGAAGATGAGGAACTGCATGGTTTAAGTTTTAAAATTTCTGATCCCATATTGATCCATATTGCCTGTTCTAAGCCAAGTATCTGCTGGAGTTCAGGGACAACTGGGGATGAGTAAATTCTTTGGTTTGCTGGCAACTGGGTAAAGAGACCTACAGAAAAATGTTTTCAACATTGGTGTCATAAATCCTGAGGACCATTGGAAAACCTTAAAGCAGGAACCTTCACTCGTAGGAAGAGTCAGGACCACAGAAATCCAAGGAATATCATGGAGAAAGAAAACAAGCATCCGTCCCCACATTAGTGTGCTATCTTTTGCTTACCGTGACGTGAAGAATGCTTTCCTCTTCTGTCATGAGGTTGGAGGACATAGGGAAAACAGAGCAGGTGGACTGCTGTCTGGGTGTTCATGTGAGACCTGCTACATTATTGTAGCTACTTGTTCCAGCCTAGTCAGTCCCCAAAGCAAAAGGCAGTCAAACCGTCAGAGAGAGGAATCAAGCATATCAGAGACTGCGAAACAGAACTGCGAGAGACAACTGAAGTTTGCGCAAATCCGTAAGTGCACGTCAGTACCTTCATGTGGCAAAAGCCACAGTTTTTAAATAAATAAATAAGTAAATAAATAAATGAATCTGCTGGTATACTAAAGGAGAGACCAGTTTGTCAAAAGTCTGAATTTGTAAGTGACTGTCCAGTTTGTCCAGCACCATTTGTTGAATAGGCTCTCTCTACTCAATGTTATATTTTAAACATCAGATGCTTAAATATTTGTGGGTTTCTCTCATAGTTTCTATTCTATTCCATTTGTCTTAATGCCTATCTTGATACCAGTACCATGTTGTTTTTGTTATTACGGCTCTACAGTATAATTTTAGATCTGGTATTGCAAAACCACCTGTTTTGTCTTTCTTGCTTAGTAATGTTTTGGCTATTCTGGGTTTCTATGCCCCTCACTGGATGAATGGATACAAAAACTCTGATTATATATATATATATATATATATATATATGTATAATGGAGGTCTACTCAGCAATTATAAACAACAATATTGTGGCCTTTGAAGGTAAATGGATGACAATGGAAGAGACCATGCTGAATCAAGTTAGCCAAACTCAGAAAGTCAAGGGTTGAATATTTTCCCTCATTTGTGGAGACTATGGTAAAACCCAGGCTTGGGTGGACAGTGGTCAAACTCATGACTTATTAGAGCCATCAAAGGCATAGCAACACATAATCTAGGGGAACTACAGACATATAGAGGAAGGGGAGAGGAGAGGGTGAGAAGATTGGGAGAGATCTAAGGAGACAACCAACAATGTAGCATACTCTTTACTCCCCCATCCTGAGAAGTCAAATAATACTTATGCAATCATTTAATTCTGAAAAATTCACAATCATATATATGGACATTTATATCTCTTATTGGGCATAATATAGAAGAGTCTAGAGATTGGGGTGTGGGCAATGTCAGGGTAACTATGGTTTAAGATCAAGTTCATATCATATTGCTACTTTATACACATTTACAATTGTACAACAACTCAACTCCATAATAAAAAAAAATCTCAAAAAATATCTGAATTTGCCACCTAGATAATCAGGTCAAAGTATTATCTGAAAGCATACAGAATAAAAAAAAACCAGGGGTATAAAATGCATAAGGGAAATGATGAGACATGAATGCCTGAAATGTAAGCAATATTTCTGTGTGGTATCAAGTAAATCTATAGAGACATGGTATTATCACACCAAATATATGAGGATGTGCTTGAGCTAAGGAGTAGATCAATCAAAACGGATAAATGCTAGGGCACTTCCTGGTGAAATTTATGAGTTTCAAGCGTAAGGATGGCAAGATAGATAAGAAGATGATAGATAGATAATAGATGATAGATGATGATAGATTAAATAGATGACAGATATAGATATATGGTGTATATATATATATATATATATATATGTACACACACACATAGATTGATACATAGATAAATATAAATAGATACACAGGCTGGCTGGCTTCCAGTCACCAAGATACTTCTACCTCCAGAAATAAAGAACAAATCAGCTATAAAGAAAAACAAATCTATTTGATAACTGGGCAGTCAACGTGAAAGAGTGAAAACCAGGATGGGACAGTAGCATCTGTGTGAACTGTGAGAAGAGCTGTCACTAGTCACATACATATCATACCCTAATGAGTAAAGAAGAGATAACTGCAGCTATTAAAAGATTCAGAGGGTGCCACCAAATAACACTGGACTTGGAACAGAGACCTCAGAATTAAAATCAATAAAGAAGAAAAGGACAGGGTAAGTCCTTACCCATATTTTCCTACTGTTTCTATTTTTGTTCTTTGATAATTTGTAGGAAGTCTTTAACTAGATTCTAGTGTTGCTTTGATTACTATAAAAATTAAGCATAAACCCATAGTGGCTTGTGACTTTAGCAACTTAATAGCAAAATCCAATAAGCACAATTTAAAAAATAATCTCACAGGATTCAAACCTAAGCAGTTAAGCTAAGGGCCTGAATCCATAAGCATTATGTTAAATCAATAAATAAGTAAAATTAATAGCAAATCCAAATGACCAAAAGATACATGTAATTCCTTTGTGGTTGGGTAAATGCATGTTGGAGAACATAACATAGTTTTTTACATTGGTTATTTATTAATGATACATCTTTAATGCTTGTTAATGCATATTAGTGATAATGTCCTTTTCTTGCAAGGCCTGCTGTACTCATGCATAACCAATGGATATAATTTACTGTGCTCTTTTGGGAAGGCAATCAAGGAACACTTATTAAAAATAAAATACATCTATAGTTTTAAAGCAAGGAATTCCATTCCTTGAAATCTACCTTATAACAATTAAACAGCAGTGTATGTGAAAATGCTCTTGAAAATTAATCTATCATAGACTCTGTATAGTGGGAAAAATGAAAACATACTGATTATTTACCAAAAGTTCAAAATTCAACTAAGGTATTTTTTCTGTGGAAGACAATGCTCTAACAGAAGGAGTAAATTAGGGCTGGACCAATTTACTAAGAAGCATTTCATCAGTTGTTTTTGAATGAGAAGCAAGATGCAGTTCCATATGCATAATATGGTTTTATTTGTATAGAGTGGTGATAATATGTCCTACATAGGTGCATGGATGTTTATCTGTTTATATGTGCAAGCACATATTTGTCCCTTTATGATTACATGAACATAAAGACAATGCAGAAGAAACTATAAATTATTTACATCAATTAATTAAAGGGAAAATGATATAGAAAAGTAAGGACTCAGCAGAAAATTAGCTGTGGTTGATCTTAACCATCTGTACCCATTAGCAAGGTTCCTGGTTTGATTTAAAATGAGAGCATGTGAACACCATTTGGAAGAGAGAAACAGCAATTTTTTCTAGGAGAGTCTGTAGGTATGTGAACAGATGGCATTGTGAATTCTGCAATGTTTTCTTAGAAAGCTCCTGAGAAACATTTAGTTCAGTCAAAAAAGAACATTGACAAGTGAGTCTTGTGATTCCTAAACTTGCAGATTTCCTGACATCCAGTCATCTGACTTTCACTTTCCAATCCCCTCCAGTGGTTTTGGAGGCATCTATATCCCTTTAATAAATACCCTCCTGGTATGATACCTAAAGTGGTTTCCCTTTGTGTGATTGAACCAGGTTATTGTTACAATCATCCTGCATTATAAACAATCTCAAAATTTAATAGTTTAAAATGCTGAACCTTCATTTTTGGATCACTCAACTAGCTCATTAGTTATTGCTTGGCTAGTTCAATCTCAGTGGAGTTGATTCCTCAGCAATCAATAGGTAGGTAAGCTGGGACTGGATGTTCTGGGACAGCTTGTCTGGGGTGATTCTCTTCCACATGGTTTCTTTCCTTCTTTCATCATGTTCTGATATATTGAAGGGATTCATTGCTACACATTCATATATGTAATGATAATGATAATGTAACTAGACCCAGATCCTTATCTAGTACCTTACCCAACTTAGCCCACTCCCCACTCTTTTCTATAATTCCCCCATCACATATATAGATTTTCATAATATATATAAATTTAGTTAAAATTTAATTATAATCTATAATGTAGTTTAATTATATTTTCCATATATATATACACATGTATATATGTATATGCGTATATATTTTCCATATATCTATACGCATACACACATATATGTGTGTATATATATATATATAAGTTTCAAAATTTAAATGCCTGCATGAGAATTATTTGGCTTCTTAGGGAAGTCAAGTGTACCATACAGAATTAATAATCCCCCTTTTCCTTCCCTCTCCACCCTCTTTCTCTCCTCTCCCTACCGTCCCCCCCCACAAAATAGCTATAATTCCCTCTATTTGATATTTCACATTAGGTGGGACTAGCAAGTAAATTTGTCTAACTTTCACCCTATCCTTGGTTTTATCTTAGCTTATGCAAATGAGAGAAAGCAATTGGCCCTTAAGTTTTGGGTTTGGCTTATTTTGGTCAGCATGATTTTTTTCCATTTCCATCCGTTTAATGCAAAAGTCAGTCATGATACCCTTTCTAATAGCTGTGTGTGTGTATATATATATATATCTTATATAGACATACAGATATCACAGTTTTTGATTCATTCATCCAGTGAGGGGCATCTGGGTTGATTTCATAATTTAGCTATTGGAAAGTGAGTTGCTGTAAACATTGATGTAGCTGTGTCTTTGTAATATGATGATTTTAGCAACTTAATGAGGCTCTGAGCAAGTTAGTGAGACCCTGCCTCAAAATAAATAGTAAATGTAAAAATAAAAATTAAATTTTGAGGAATGTCTATTTATATCAGTCGACCACATCTAAAGTTGAATTTTTGTGGTTTACCCTTGAGGGTCGAAGGTTTGCGGGTGGGAGGGCAATAAGGCTGGGGCGGTGGCAGCACCATCAGATCTGAGCACAGTCAGTAGCAGAAACAGCCTCTGTGCTTTTCTCAGTCTTCATTCTCCTTTTTCTTTGTCTTCTGCTTTTGAAGTGCTTTCCTCCCGGGCTCATCGTGGCCCCCAGGACTTAGGTGTTGTCACTGGTGGAGTGAGACCTGCTAGCTGCAGAGACTGGAGACCAGGGGTTCTGCAGGTTCACCAGGCCCATTGCATCAAGCTGGCTCTTCCCCGACAGAGGGTCCACCTCTACAAGCTGCAGCTGCTCAGATGTCCCTCTGCTTGTCTGTCGCTTTCCTTACCTGGTTTTGATATGTACCCAATGCTGTCTTCATAGAATAAGTTTACAGGGGTTCCAATTTTCAATTTTTTCAGAATAGTTTGAAAAGAACTGAATTTAGTTCTTCCTTATAATTTGGTAAAATTCATCAGTGAAGCTACTGATCCTGGGCTTTTCTCTGGGAAAGTCTGTTACTGGGTCAGCTGGCTGTTGTTTGTGGGTCTGATCATGGGTTCAGTCTTCACGATTCACTTTCTGAAAGTTATCGGTCCAGAAGTTTGTCCATTCCTTCCAGCTTCTCCGATTTGTTGTATATGACTGTTATTCTTTGCTGTAAGTTGCAGTGCCTCCTTTCTAATTTTTTACTGTATTTATTTTGGCTTTTCTTTTTTTTTCTTTATTAGTCTAGCTAATGGTTTGTGGATTTTCGATGTATTTAAAAAGCAGACTTTTGTTTCATTGATCTTTTGTATTTATCTATCTTTTTCTGCTCTGATCTTTGTTACTTCTTTCATCCATTAGTTTTAGGTTCAATTTGTTCTTGCTAGTCTGTTTCTTTGAGTTGCCTTATTAGACTATTTCCTTGAAATCTTTCCCTTTCTTTAATGTAGGAACTTTTTATCATAAACTTCCCTCTGAGAATTGCTTTTTCTATATCAGTATGTTTTGTTATTCAGTATTTTATCCATGTTTATTTGCTACAAGAATTTTTAGAATTTCTTTTTGGATTCTTCGTTGAGTTATTGGTCATTCAGAAGCATGTTAACTTTCATGGACTTATAAAATTTTTAAAGTTCCTTCTCTAATTGGTTTCTAATATTATATCATTGTTGTCAGAGAAGATTCATGTTGTAACTTCAATTTTCTGAATTTGTTGAGAACTTGTTTTGAGGCCTAATGTATGGTCTGTCTTGGAGAATGTTCTGGAAAATAATAAGAGGACTGTAAATTCTGTAGCTATTGGATGAAGTGCTGTGTAAATGTCTGTTGTATCCATTTGGTCTATAGCATAGTTTAAATCTGATGTTTGTTTCTCAATTTTTCACTTGAATTAGCTTTCTATTATTGAAAGTGGGATGTTGAAGTCCCTAATTATTATAAGGATTTAGATTTAATAATGTTGGGATTAATAATGTTTGTTTTATACAGTTGAGTGCTGCAGTACTGGGTCCAGTGGTGTTGAATTCTCTCTCTCTCTCTCTCTCTTTTTCTGATCTTAGAAAGTGTTTGTTTCTCCTTCATATCTGAAGAATAGCTTTGATTAGTTCAGTAACCTGAGTTAGCAATTCTTACCTTTTAAGATTTTGAATATATCATTCCATTGTATCCTTACCTGTGAAGTTTCTGTTGAGAAATCTGCTGATAATCTAATGGGGATTCTCTTATATGTGACTTGAACCTTTTCTCTTGCCATCTTTAGAGATCTCTTTATCTCATACTTTTCACTGTTTAACTTTAATATGCCTCAGAGAGAGAAACATTATTTGGTTCACCCTGTCAGGGGTCTTTAGAACTTCCTGGACCTCAATGTGCATGTCATCCCTTACATTTGGAAAGTTTACAGCCATGATTTCATGAAGTAGGGTTTCTGTGCTTTTCTCTTTATCTTCCCCAGTTGAACACTCATAATGCAGGATATGTTCCTATAACAGTGTTGATTGTTTCATAGGATTTCTCAATTCTTTTATCATTTTCATGTGTAATTAGTTAAAAACAACACAAGTTACAAGTCTTTCTTCCATTTGATCTTATCTGTAGCTAAGGATCTTAATTGTGTTTTTTATTTTGTTTATTGAGTTATTTAGTTGTAAGATTTATTTGCTTTTTAAAAATAACCTTTATTTAGTGGACTTCTTATTCAGATCATAAATTATTTTCCTGATTTTATTGTCCATTTGCCTTTCTTGTTTCATTATAATCATTATTCTGAATGTTTAAGTTTCCTTGTTCATGAGTGTATGTGTATTAGAGTTATTGTGTTCCTTTGGAGGAGCTGTGCTTCTTTGATTATTCATGATTCTTGTGTCCTTACACATCCAGTGGAACACTTGCCTCTACCAATCTTGTAAAGTAGCTTTAGTAGTAATAGACTTTGTCCTGTCACTGAGTCCTCCATCAGTTGGTAGGCTACAATGTCTTCGGTTCTAGGAGGGTGGGTTAGTATAATATTTGCATTGCTTCTTTAGCTATAATGGACATTGGCAATGCCTGTGGTTGTCTCAGTAGCCTAAGCTACAGGGGTTTGTAGGATTGTTCCATGTATGGGGTTGCAGCAGGGTAGGCAGTGTAGGTTCACTAGTGTCCCTGGATTCACTAGGTTGGCTGTGAATTTGTAGGGCACTTGCCAGATTCCATGAGTTGCATAAAGGCAGAACCACTGGGGTGGGTCTGTGCAGGTGAGTACAGTAGTAAAGGTGGGGCACTTTTTAGTTTCTGAGGGCCGCGTAGTGTCAGGGCCCTTTGGTGAGCCCAAACTCTCATAGCGTTCCCAGTAGTGGGTGTGGGGTACATGTCAGTGTCTGAGGGCCATTCAGAGGTCAGGCCAAACTGAGTGTGGTACTAAGTGGTGTTGGAGGGTTGCCTGACAGAGGATGAGGAGGCCAGCTTGCTCAGGGTAGGCTGCCAGGGCCTTCCAGGGTTGAGGTTGGATGAGTGAGGCTTTTGCTTCCTGGGCCTCTCTGAATGGGCTGTCTGACAGCTTCCTAGGGTAGTGGGAGGGTGGGAAGGACTGCTCAACAGGTTCATGGTTCCCTGTGTGGGCAATGTCTCAAGATGGGTCTGCACAGGAGGAGCCTGGATGGGTAGGGTACAATGTGGGCTGGGCTTTTTCTCTAGGTCAATTCAGAGTTTGGATTACCTGTCAGCACCCAAAATCAGTCTCAGGGCCTGTGAAGGAAGTAGACTTCTCTAGCCCCATATGTTTCAGGTATCCATAATGTTAGTGGAGTTGTGGGAGAACCCGGCTTACCTTCCCCACTGAGCAAAGTTTCTCTTAGTTCTGACCTGAAGAATTAGATAGTAGGTGCTATGTGGTTATTTCCTTTCTTCACGTAGCCACGTGTGCCTCTGTGCTTGCCAACATCACTGCCACATCCTCACTGTACTCTGATGTCCTGCTTCAAACACTCCAGTCAGAAAGCTACTGATTTCTTTAGGCTGTGCCTTTACTGTGGAGAGAAGTGTGCAGATACCTGTAGCTTACTGTGTTGCTGATTGTACTACGGAAGTTTTGTACCCAGGACTAAGCCTTCCCATTTTCTTCTACTCTTAGCACCTAGAAATCTCTATATTTTATATTATAACTATTTTATATTCATCACCTAAGCTTATATCATGTAGTATTTGTTTTTTGGTGTCTGGCTTCTCTCAAATAACACAATTCCTCTCTAGGTTCAACCATAGTGTTCCAAGTGACAGAATTTCTTTCTTTTATAAGCTGAATAATATCCCACTCTATGTGTATTCCATGTTTCCATTGTCCTTTCATCTCTTCATGGTCTTGTCTTCATGTCTTCACTACTGCAAATAATGCTACAATGGACATGAGTCAGGCATTGCTTTGAGATCCTTACATCAGATCCTTTAGATTTATACCCAAAAGTGGGATTACTGAATCATGTGGTCATTAAATCACCAATTAGTGATCAATTTTCTTTTCAAAGAAGTGAAAAGAAGACAAGAGGGTAGTGCTAAGGTAGCCCTTTCCACGCAAAGGAAGCATCAAAAGAGAGGTGAGTTTTGCCAGTAACCTCCGGGCACAGGGTGCAGCAGGGCATACTGTCACTTGGTTGATGTTGGTTTTGTTTTAACCATCAGTGTTTGGCCAAGTGAGTCTTCTGTATGCATATAGTGACTGTTATGGTAGAGGTTAAATGGTTATGTTAATTGAAATATAAAAAAGGAAATACCAATTTTTATAATTGGAGTTGTCAAAACTTTTCTCCCTTGTTCACTTGGCAAATTACTCTCTGTACTCACAACTCTTGAACAAATATTATTTCCTCCAAGAGGGCTCTGAGCCTGTGTGCTGGGCTCCAAACCTCCCCTTCCAATGTTGACTCAATGCACTTTCTTCCTCTCTGCTCAATATGACCTCTGAACCAGGCATTGCTCTGTGACCAGCATGTGCACAGCTTTGATTTATACTTTTTTATTATTTGACTCTCTGTAATGATATTGATAATGACTTATTTGTATTTATATGCTAGGTACCCAACAAAGTCCCTCAAATCTATTAGGCCCCTGAACTAGGCTCTTGATTAAATGATTGAATTACAAAGACTGAGTTGAATTCCATGAGATCTTCAGCTCAGTCTAAGAACGTATAATTATCTGATTCTATTAAACTACAGGTTAGAAAATGGTTTTAAGTGCTAAGGAAATCAATAAAATAATTAGCAACCTTTCTTCAAAGGGTAATTTATTTATAAAGGGAAAATGAAGTATATGAAATATAATGCTACATTCAACACACTCCCATTTGAGAACTATGTGAAACAGGGTAAGGAGTACTGTGGATACACACAGAACGATTGATCAACTTGTTGGAATGTCCAGTGTGTTTTGTTATATGCAGAAAGTCAAAGAATGAATGACATCTGCTGATTTGAAAAACTTAAACATTCCGTGACTCTTCCTTCACTATTTTTCTTCATTCATAGTCACATTAGGGGGAAAAAAAAATCTTTCCTCTTTTTCCAGATGGTAGCATAAATTTTCAGGTCAAGTGATATTAAAAATAGATAATAGCCAGGACCTCATGAGTCTCTACAGAAAGACTAAACAGTCACAATGGGGAATATCATTGTTTTGGTTTTCTTTATGAGCTTTTATGTACTCAGCTGCTTCTCAGGCAGACTTTTACTGCAGTGGGACCTGGATCATTCTGAATTCCGGTTCCACATCACTTCCCGTCCTTTACACTCTCTCAGCTCTGTGCCACACAAGTCAAGAGAAACAGCTTCGCAGCTGCGCTCAGGCTCTGAATGAGCTCTCCCCCAGGCGCCGGCTTGGTTTGGCTCTTGGAATCAGAATTCTGTAAAGTATTGTCTCAGGGTGCTGCTCTTTGCAAATGTTCTGCTACCTTAAGGAATATGAACTTCTTTTAAAAAAATGAAGAAGTGAAAACCAAGGTTTTCAAATCAATTTGAAAGGTTCAGTTGGTTTTGCTTAAGGATATAGTGGTTATTATGGATTTTGATGAATAATTACTCTTGGCAATGTGCTCAGTACTCATCTCGAATGCAATTCCCTTCAGGAGACTTTCCCAAACCCTCCAGACTAAGTGGTCTAATTGTGTGCACTTTCTCACATCCATTCTTTCGTTTGCACTTGCTTGTCTGCTCCTTAAGCACTTGCTCAATAGAGCTTTCTCCTTCCAGCTCCTCATGGAGTCCTTTCCAGTGGCTGCTCATGAAGAAAGCAAGCACTTGGTTTGTCCTGGCTAAATTGCTAAGGTAATCTGTTACATGCCTGTGGTGTTAATGCACCATACCTAAAACCCTGGAATTCATAATGGTGAATTTGGAACGAACTTCTTACCATTTTAGGAAAGAGTACCTTTCATGTTCATGAACAAATTTATTTGTAGTGCATGTATGAAGAGTGACGACTAAAAGAAAAGGTAATTCAGTTAACGAGTAGGATGGAACCAATAACAAATAGAACGTTATACAATTTCATAAAAGTTTAAGGTTAGCAGGACTTTTGAGATGCCTTGTAGAATATTCTTACTTCATGGATAAGGAATATGAGGGTTGCAGTTTAAGGAACTTAATCCACAACACACAGGGAATTAGTGCTTGACTGCATACTGACCTGGGGTATTATGAAGAGCATTTCTTTACAAAGTCAGATGGGCATTCATGATTTTTCCTCGCATTTCATTCCCACTGGGTATACATGGACAGACTATTTTAAAAACCCAAATCCCCTTTTTGAAAATAATAGCTAGGCAAGGTGTTGCATGCCTGTAAGCCCAGATGCTTTATTTGTCTGAGACAGGAGGATCTCAAATTCAAAGCCAGCCTCAATAACTTAGCGAGGCCCTAAGCAACTTAGTGAGACCCTGTCTTAAAACAAAAAATAAAAACTGGGCTAAGGATGTTGGTCAGTGGTTAAGCATTCCTGGGTTCAAAGCCTGGTATCAAAAAATAATTAATGAATAATAATGATTAAAAACAATAAAATAAAGCAATAATGCCAGTTCTGAAGCAGCGGTATGTGAGATGGCATGAGAGGCAGCAAAGGACCTGGGTTCAATAGTAGTAGACGCTGAATAATTTCTAACCTCTGAGGGACAGCTAATGTCTCCCATAATTAAGTGCATTGCCACATGTGTAAGGGCTGGTTCTCAAACAATAGCCCCTTGTTGAAAGCATTGTTAAGAGTCTGATGCTTCACTGTCAACATTAGTGATCTGGGAAGTCACATGAATCCTTTTCCCTAAGAAATATGTGAAGAAGACAGGTCACTCACGACTCACTTATCCAGAGACAGCTTCACTCACAGACTTCAAGGAGGACCACTCAGTGCACACAGAGAACTTTGGCCACTAACGATTGTACCATGGCTGATGTTGGCCCAACCTGGCAGGTGGGATGTTTTCTGAAGAATGAAGAGCAATGGCTCAGAGCAAATGAGTTAATTAGAATGTCAAATATGGCTTACAGAGAAACAGAGTTGGGTCCAGTGTTGTCCTTGGGCAGAGAGGAAAAGATGTCAGTGAAACAGAGAAAGCCAGAATAGGAGAAGGGCGAGGATAGAGAAAAAGACAGCACAGTGAACAAGATGTCCCTTAGGAAGCTGGGACTGGCTTTGCCTTGTGGGATGGCTCAGTGGTGTGCACTTCCCTTCTGCAACCCTGAGCAGATTCTCTTTCTGGTGATGAAAATTCCATGCCCAGAGCTGACTCCAGAGTTAAGGTTTTAATGGCAATGCAGAAAAGAAGACACTATTCCAAGCACCAGAACTACTCCAGCACCGATCACCCTGACATGCAGACTCAGTCCCTTTCAATGTGACATCACTTGGCTTCTTGTATAAACTCTGGGGACTTTGTCACAGGAAACAGCTCTTCTTTCCCTCCCCCACCTCTCATCTGGGGCTTCTTGTTCCTCTGAATTCTTGCATGGTGACCATGTGAACTGCCACCTGACTGTGTGGTCTGAGCTGGCCTTTGAAGAGTGCCATAATGATCTTTGCTGACTCCTGCCCTGTGCTTTTATTTGGAACCCCTGGCTGTCTGTTTGCTTTCCTAAATGTTTGCAGACTCAGAGCTGATGAGTTTTAAGTGCCTGCAGTGTCCAACCCCAGGCCCTTCGTTTACATTTACTTTAGATATCGAAAAATGGACCAGAACACACCAGGATACACAGCAACACATGACCACCTCTCCCTTCCTTCCATCCTCTCTCCTCCCTCTCATTTTCCCTCTCTTATTTCCCCCATTTTCAGTCTTATACATAACTATGTGATAATAATAAAAGCATTAATGTTTCCTGCAAAATTTCAGAATTATATTCATTATAGAAAATTTGAAAACAAAAATGAAATACAAAGAAAAATAGCAGAGTTTTACCATATGAAATGGCTATAAACAAGGTTTTGGTTTAACTCTTGTTTTTTCCAGGTTTCTCTCTGGTCGATAGGTCATAGACAAAAAGAAATGAATTGATATAATTTTCTATATATTTTTGGCTTTCAGTGTTCACTTTATATATTTCTCAAAATTAAATATTCTTAATAATCATTATCTTCAGTAGATGAATATTTTATCATATAGATGCATCACAGTTTATTTATCTGATTCTGTTTCAATTAACAAACCTGCTTTATTTTTCAGATATATTAAATGTTAAAATAAATAGTTTTATATTTTTAGGTAAAAAATTAATTCACAGTTAACGTTTCCTAGGAAAATGTATACAATGGATTTGTGCTGTTTAATGTTATAAGCTTTGTAAGAGATTTTTCAGAGCATCAGAATTTCATTGTGAGCTGAATTTAAGAATATTGCCAACCAACATATGCCTAAAATGTAAGATCTTAAATGTGATGATTAATCAGTAATTTGTTATGGTATGTGATTAATGATATTAGTTGAGCATGATGAAGATATTATATTACTATATAACCGTCCTAGCACTTATAGAACAATAGTAGAAAGGTTTGCTAGAGAAAATTTTATTCTTAAAAAATTATCCAAGATACAAGAGAAGATTATGCTATGGGTTTAATGACCTATGTCAAATCAAGAAAACCTAACTTTAAAGAATATTTTGTGAGTGAGAACTCTGACAACAATACTCCTGCATTTGGGTGATGGCTAAGGAGGAGCCCACACCACGATGTCAGGTGGAGCAGGAGTGGTACTCATCCGAAGGCAGAGAACATTGCCTCCTGTTCACAATGACTGCCTCAGCACATCTGAGTCATTCCTAAGTTCCTATTTCCAAAAATCGAACTCTTTTTCTAATCGACTTAATACCCACAGGTATGCGTATGAACCAGAGCAAAATCTTTATGGACTGAGGAAATTCACAGTGTTTATCAATAAATACTCTTTCAAATTGAGTGAATAAAATGTTTATCAGTAAAAATGTAATGATAAAAATAAAAAGAAATCACTGGGTAAAGAAGAAATCAAATACCTGCAAAGGAATATCTTGGAGACAATATGGACTTGTTATCAGCAATGATTAAAGGCCGAGCCGGGTGTGGTGGTGCATACCTACAATCCCATCTGCTTGGGAGGCAGAGGCAGGAAGATCAGTAGGATAGAAAGTTCAAAGCCAGCCTTAGGAATTTAGTCAGGTCCTAAATTGTGAGATCTATCTCAAAATAAAATATTTAAAAAGGGCTAAGGATGTGAATCAGTGGTTAAGCTCCTCTGAATTTAATTCCCAGTATAATAATAATAATAATAATAATAATAATAATAATAATGGCAGAGGCAAAAATGGTGGAATAATTTATGAATATGCTGAGAAAAAATAGCATTTATTGACCTAGGATTTTGGATATTAACTATACAGTAGGCATGAGAGTAAAATGGAATTGTTATAGTCTTAAAAAAGACAATTTACCAGCCATTTCAGCCAGTGAGACCGATCCTAGATAGAAAATCCCCAGTGCCACAGTAATGGCAGCAAAATGTACCAATTTTAAACTAACAGTGACTGCGCAAAATAATGATGTCCAGCTTGTGGGAAAATAGAAAAGATAACTACAACATGGGGCAAAGTTAACACATGATTCGTGGAATGGTGAATGTGTTTAAAATAATCTAAGGCTTGTGATTACTATTTTGGAAGAGTGGGAGGCACTGATTACATTTCAACTTGACTGGGTCAAGGCTGCCTCCTCTCATCACTAGGAGAACATGAATGAATATATATAAGGGAGGAAAACAGAAGGAGAAAAACTAGAAGAGATGATTACTGGGCAAGGGAAAGCAGAAGTTCGGGTGTTAGCAACTATTTCTTAATCTGGCTGGTAGCAGTGGTGGTGAACTCAGCTGTGTATACTTTGTGAAGATAAACAAGTTGCAGTGGGACTTGAGTAATTTTCCTTATGTTTGGCATACTTTAATTAAAATAGCTATTTTTAAAATACAGGGCATGGTTAGAAGTCAATCAGTAATGTGAGTTTGTTGGTTTTTCTGCGTTTGCATGGTGGTAGCCTGTGTCCCCCATCTCCAGATTCATGCTCTCAGCCCCTTTACATCTTCAAGATGGTTATTCTTACTTTGTTTACATAATCTCTAAAAAATGTATTTTTTTTCCATGTTATGTGTTTTCTTTTAACCCCACCAGGTAGTTAAGAATAATTTCTTATCTTTCTGGAGAACACACTTTACCACGTATGCTGGTTTTTAACATAATTTCCTTTCGGTGTAGTAACTGCAGAACTTGCTTAGACCAATATCCAGGGTCTGTAAAATTACAACTAAGATTGTCAGAGCTTTGCCACATGACAAAATTAGCCACCCTGACAACATTTCTTCTTGCCTAATTTTAAAGTTTTCACCGAAACTGATGTTTGTTTACTTTTCCTTAATTTGCTGCATACTTCTTACTAACAGAGCTGGTACGACTTTTTTCCTGGTTGTTCCTTTAGGGACATTCAGATCAACTGGGCGTGTTGTCATTTCCATAGTCATCGTGCCGCAAACGCCACACAAAGCTCACCTGGGCTCCAGCTTCACGGTGGGGTGTTTATTTCAATTCTCTTTTGGCAGTATCTTCTATCTCTATAAGTCACATTTTCCTGTTTCCGCAAGCCATAGTTTCCTCTTATTTCTTACAGAGAAAATTGTGTAGTAATTTTCTGAAATGGAATGAGAGTATTTGAGGTTACTCTGTGCATCCATGAAAAGGTCTTCATTCCACTCTGATAATTCATTGATTATGGGGTGAGTATAAAATTCTGTCATTGAAAATCATTTTCCTCCAGAACTTTGAAGAGTATTTTATCACTTTCTGATTTCCAATGCTGGTATTTAAAGCCTAAACTGGATCTGATTCTTTTTGTTTTTGTGTGTGTGTTTGTGTATGATACTAGGGATTATACCCGGGATGCTCTACCACTGAGTTACATCCTCAGCCCTTTTCAATTTTTATTTTGACACAGGGCCTCACTAAGTTGACCAGGCTAGCCTTGACCTAGAGATCCTCCCATTTCAGCCTCCCAAGTAGCCGGGATAACAAGTATGTGCCACAGCACCCAGCTCTGGTCTGAGCCTTGATTTAGTGTATGCAGCCTGAATTATTTATTGATCTAGAATCCTAGAGAAACTCCTTTTGTGCTGAGTGATCTGATATTTACTGATATATTTTGCTGTAGGTTAGAGATGGGTGAAATTTCTCTGTAAAGGGTCAGATAATGAATACCTTAGGTTTTGTGAGCCATAAGATCTCTGTCAGAATTTGTCAACCCAATCTAATTGTGAAAACAGCCTAGGAACAACACATAACAGAATTTTTAGAGAAAAAGACAGATCTCCTGTGGTAGCATTCTGCAACAGCAAAAAAAAAAAAAAGAAAAAGAAAGAAAGAAAGAAAGCAATACCAACCTCACATTTTAATCCTATTAGCTAAATATACAGTATTTACAATATATGGAATATTTAATAGCTGATTAAAAACAAAACAAAGTTTTATTGACTTTAATTTCTTTAACACTTATAAGAAACTATTAGGGTATTATAATCATAATTACTTTACAGGAAAGAAAATATACATGCAGAAAATTTATGCAATAAAACATTAGAAGTACATAGATTATAAATTCAGAGTTCCAACCAAAGCATGGGACCCAGAATCTACCTCCTTCCTCAGAGTTCTACTTCATTTCATAGAAACTATACATTCTTATCTGTACCACATCTACAATAAACCTGTCTTAGCAAGGAAATACTGACTCTACTTCACTTTGCAGGTTACTAAATCTAGAAAAATCTCAACTAAGATGACAACAAGTACATTGTTGTACATTCCTTGTTATTCATTCATTGCACTTGGAAAAATTTATATGTAGGCCAATTATTTTTGAAGGAATAAAAAGAGGAGTCTACTCAAGATATTGTTTCAACTACAAAGCATTAGCATTTTAAGTGATTAAAGTTTGCAATTAATCAGATACTTACCTTTTATCACTGAATTCGAAATATTGATGTTTTCTACAGAATTATTTGTATTATTGAAACAAAATATAACTTCCTGCACAGATTCAATGATCTAAATAAAATTAATGAATTGTTGTTTGAAAAGTTTTGGAATATTAATATTGACATTTTGACAGAAATAATTTAAAATATTTGTTTTTGAAAACTATCCTTCAATATTATAAAACTCTAAATTTAAAAAATTCTAACAATTGTGCTTGTGAAAATAACAAAACACAGGTTTAAGGAAACAAAATCCAATATCAATGATAACTGACTTAAGGACATTATTTTTGTTTTTACTTCTCATATTCTTATTTAATTTGTATCATTTCTACCTTGGTGCATATTCAGTTTTAGCTCCTGATTTCTGAATGGAGAGGCCATGTTAACATGCTCTTTGGCTATTTGGGGCTTTCTGCAACTTGGAGAAGCACATGCTTTGTCGCTTGGTTGGGCCACTCCGTATGCTTTTCCATAAACTCCTGTTCATTGAATGGAATCCAGCGTTTCCTTATTGTTCTTTTTCATTTTTTTCTTTTCTTTTCTTTTTAAGAGAGAAAGACAGTGAGAGAGAGAGACAGAGATAATCAATTTTTATTGAGTTTTTCACATGGCCTTCGTTGCTCTGACAGTGGTGTACGTGGGTGCTGGGGTTTGAACCTGTGTACTTGCACATGCCCAGCAAGATCCGCAACCACCCAGCCACCGCTCCAGCCCCTGTTCTCTCTTTTCCTGTGTTTCTGTAAAGTAAATGTGGATATGAGGAAACTTATAAACATATTATCACAATACATGTATTAGGAACAGTACAATCCATTAAAAGACTTAATTAAATGACAGAGTGCTCCTGATGGAAGACATTCCAACCACACACACACACACACACACACACACACACACACACATATTTTGGGAAGGTGGCTGCTGCCACACACACACTACAGGGCACCAACTATCATTTTGTCAAACTGCCTACGTTGCGCACTTTTCAATGCATTCTCCCAAACATCTCCTGTGTCCCTTGCGTGCTCCATGTCTGAGAAAGTTGCTAAGGACATCACTGAAACTTGGAACAACCTTGCCCTTAGGAAGGAGAAGAAAAGATGAAGTGAGAAATGGACAACTACACAATATTCTGCAATACAGTGTTTTAGGAAGTAACGGAAACAGAGAGAGAGTGCAGAGAGGCCCCCTCTTCAGGATGATATGTGAGCTCTTCCTAAAGGCCATAGAGTTCTGCGAGATCATGAGAAGATGACCATACAGTAAGGGAAAATAGGAGGAGGGGATTTGGGCAGATCGGCACAAAGGTGTGTCCTTGTCATCTGTTTGGGGAGCAGAGAGGAGAGTGGGTGGGGAGAGGTGAAGTGGGAAGGGCAGTAGCCACATAGCAGCACTGGCTGCCTCCCCCTGTCCTCCGTCAGCCAATCTTGCTTAGTGAGGATGATGCTCCTTATCAGTGGAGCCTCTTCCCAGGTTGCATGCAAGTCAAAAGAAAGACCCTTGTGCAACTGGCAGGTTCTGACTAGTCTTGCTTTTGGAGATTGATGAGCTTAGAATCCAGGTTTAAAGATCAGCAAGGTAAGAAATGCATAACAAGCTGAAAGGGAAGAAAACTCTGTGTGCCTTCTGTCTCCTGTGTGCCAGGATCCAGGAAAGACTCTTTAGCATAAGCTGTTCCATGTCTTCTTTGCGACAAACGTGCAGGTATGCTTGCCTGTCATCTTACAAATGAGGACACTCAGGCCACCAGAAGTTGATCAAGGTCACACAGCTAGTTAAGTGGGGGTGGCCAGGAGGTTTGGGGGTTCGAGGTCAAGAATACTTTGGCTTAATTTGTTCTGGGGGTGGAAATTAGTTGCTCTTGGAGTGCAGCAAGATTCAGCACTTAACTGACAACTGAAATGGAGTCTGTGCACGGGGGATGACCACGCATTTAAGCCGTCACCCACTATTAACTCTCCGGCAAGGGAACACGCATCTCCGTTTACACTGGAAGTCTTGGCCGCCATGCCGAGGCAGCGCTGGAGCATGTGTTTCCCTGTGTCCATGGCAGGAGGCCACACGCCATGCCTAGGTGCACGTTAACATGACATAAATGTTAATGTCCTGTTCTAAAAAGCAAAGCCTGCGGGGGAGAGGAAATACCACCCCCGCCATGCCCGCGCCAGTGTTTGGATACTGCAGTCTATATTTTGACTCCAGAGTGTGATGACTAGGTAACTTTTCACAAGGATTTCATTTTTTCCCCTGTCAAGCCACATTATTTTAAGGGTGACAATAACTTGGCTGCAAATGAGCTGAAACCATCAAGGTGATAAATGAGTTTCTGGGAGGGGGAAGCATCGCCAGCCTCTGCTTTCTGCAGGACCACACACCTCTGTCCCTCTTCCACCTTCACAGAAGAACAATGCGTCATAGATCTCCCCTCCCTGCCTCCCCAAGGCCCCCTCCCCGCTGGCCTCAGCCTGCTTAAG
>PVKS010002830.1:79202-112389 GCA_004027875.1 Aplodontia rufa
CAAAGTTGATATTTTCCTCTGGCTGTTAGCAGGGATCTGATTTATAAAACTCTTGGAGACAACTCCTCATCCAGTGTATTTACTCTGTCAGCCTGGTCTGTCTCTGAAGTGAGGTTACCTATGGTCAGTTCAGTGGTCGGTCTCACGTGTTTTAGCGTTGAAAGTTACGTGTGGAAGGGCCGGGGGGTGGGTTGGGGAGCTGAGTTTCTTGTGGGAAAGATGACTTTCAGACTGTTAAGAAATGAAGCAGGATTGTGGTGGTTTGTGCTCTGAGTTTCCTCTGCTTAATCTCGTTTAATGTCCTCATTTAACTTATCTAGCACAGCAAGATTAAGCAATCTGTTGAAGGAGTTTCCCTGAGACTTAGCAGCCAGGACTCCAACCACTAGCTGTTGTGCTCCAAAGCATATTTCCCTCCTTTCTCTTGCTCTTTTTTTTTTTTTTGTCCAGATTTTGAATTATTTTAACACTCATGTCATTAGCACATACTAGGGACAAGAGAGCTCATGATCTGCCTGCTCCAGGGACAGGAAGCAGGCAGGAGTAGGGTTTTGCAGTGGGAACTGAATGTGCATGTTAGCAAAGCCTCACTTGGGCTCCGAGCTTTCTATTGGCCACTGTTACTTTTGCCGTTGTGTTTCCCAGCTGGGAAGGAAGAGGCATCAGGGAGTGGATTACCTTCACATTTCTATTCCACTCATGCCACTGAGCAATGAGCAGAGGTTTCCTGCCGGTCAAGACCCTCAGAGTCAAGCAGGAAAACCCTGCTCAGTGTGAGCAGAGGGGAGCCCAGGTGAGCTGATCAGGGGCCGCAGTAGGCTGAGTCTCTAGAGAGACAATCTGCTGCAGAGCTGGAGCATCAGAGTCAGGGACAGCTGAGAAGGAAGTGGAGTCCATGGCTCTTTCCCACTTTTCATTCTTTAATGTTTCACCAAAGTTGAATTTAAAGGTTGTAGGTTTAGCCAGGCATGGTGGCTCATGCCTGTAATTCCAGGAACTTGGGAGGATGAAGCAGGAGGATAACAAGTTCAAAGCCAGCTTCAGCAACTTAGCAAGGCACTAAGCAAATTAGTGAGACCCTATCTCAAAATAAAAAATATAAAAAATATAAAGGGCTGGGTATGTATCTCAGTGGTTAAGTGCCCCTGGGTTCAATGCCTGGTACAAAAAAAAAATGGTAGGTTGAGGTTTAAGTTCTTTAACTAGAATGTATCAAGTATGTTATTCATCTATACCATGTAACACATTGTCTAGTCTTGGAACAATTTTAGGGCTTGGATCTTGTCTTATCAATCTTCTTTCACTAGCACACACTCAGTAAATGTCTGAGAGATTAATCAAATAAGGTAGATAGAGATGAATCTTTTGGCTTCATTGAGCTTCAGTTTGTTTCATTATTAAATAAAAATAAAAACACAAGTTTCAGGCTGCTGTGAGTAACCAAGAAGATAATCTCTACTGAAGGCACTGCATGAATTATAATACAATTTATGATAATATGGAAAGAGATTTTAAAACTATATGATGATATTGATTTATTAATAATACAACATACATATCTTTCCAAAATCAATCTCTGGCCTCACTCTGTCTTCCAAACCATGGACTTCAATAATTAACCACATTTTGATATCTTCAAGTGTTTGCTTTAGTGACACCTAGAAGTTGTAAAAAGGGGGATAGTGTTAGAAATTAAATTATTAAAAATTCCAAGGTGCTGTAAGAAAATCAAACACATGCCTGGAAGTGGGTGAGCAAGGCAGACTTCACTCCTGCAGAAGGTGCACTCACAGAGGGGATCTGAAGAGCAAGCACGCTTGGGCGGACAGTCACCTGCTTATATCTCCAGCCTGAAGCGACCCTGCCCTTCTCTCTGATTGGAGGAGCTCAGGGGTACAATCTGCACGACTGGCTAATATAAAATTGGGGAGGGCACAGAAAAGAGCTACAGGTGTAACGGGCTGACAAGGAGTTTCAAAACGGGTTATCTCTGACCACATGTTTCCCCACCTAAGGTGGTTTCCTTTTATAGGCAGAGCTTAAATAAGACTGCATTCTGAAAATGGACCATTAGTCTTCCTATTTCTCACAGTAGCTACAAAAGGGGTGAAGCTCAATTATAAAGCCCTTGCTTGGCACATTTGAAGCCCTGGGTTTGATTCCCAGCACCTCAAAACAATAAAGTATTGAGAATATTGTTACCTTTGACACTCCACACCACCACACTGTTCCTTCCTAGCTTCTCAGTCTTAGAATCACCAACATTCACCTAACTCCTGAGACCAAAACGCCTGAGCCTTCTTGAGCTCACTTTGTTCTAATCCACATCACCGTCCACCCACCCGGCTGGCTCTACCTCCTCGTACTTCCTCCACCGTGCCCTCCTTCCTCTAGAGATCTTGACTTCTCCCCTGGACTCTTCACCACGTGTTCCTTCTGCTCCCACTGACCATGCGCAGCAGATCACGTGACTCTCCTGCTCAAACCCTCCCCACGCTGGCCTCTGCCCACAAAGATGCACATGCCCCATATGCCTTCCTCCTACATCCTGTCCTCTCCACGTGTACCTTCCCCACTACCTCTACGGACCTCTCCGTTCTCCTGGCTCTGCTGCCTTCAATCCCTCCCTTGCTCTTTTCTCATGTTCTCCTGAACAAGGGCTTTTACAGTTACCATTTCCTGTTTGAAATTTCCTTCTCAGTAGTTGCATGACTGCTTCACCATTTTTTGTTGGGGGAGGTGGGAGATAACAGGGATTGAAGCCAGGGGCACTTAACCACTGAGCCACGTCTCCAGTCCTTCATATTTTACTTGAGACAGGATCTTACTAAGTTCCTTAGGGCCTCTTTAAGTTGCTGAGGCAGGCTCTGAACTTGCTATACTCCAGCCTCAGCCTCCTGAGCCCCTGGGATTACAATTGTGTGCCACTGTGCCCAACTCAATGATTTCATTCACTTTTCTGTTTGAACATGACCTCATGACGGCTTCACCAGTGATTCTAACATCCCACTCCACACATTTCACCACTTGCTCTTGTCTTACTTTGCTTCACTGGTCTTCATTGCATTAGCACTTTCTGACATTAGATCACGTATTTCCTCATTTGATTTTACACACCTGCTTCCAGGGGAATGAGTCTCCCATGGCATCAAGACCTGTTCTGCTGCATTCCCTGCCACAGCCCCAGCAGTATTTACCCAGTCCATATCTACTTGTTGAGTGTTTACTAGGCACTTGTCAATGTTTTAAAGGATATCACAGTAAACAGAGCAGATGAGCCCCTACCTACATGGAGTGTACTTTATATTGGATGGGGCAGACAGTAAGTAAGAAGACAAGAAGGATATGCCACATGTTGGCAAGTGTGACACGAAAAAGATGGGGAAAGTCGGAAGTGGTGAGGGACATGGTTTCAAATTGGGTGACTGAGAAGAGCTTAGGGAGGAAGTAGAATTTGGTCAAAGAGCTGAAGGATTCAAGAGAGATATTTGAAAGAAGAGGATTCCAGACAGAGGGAGCAAGTAAAAACTCCTGAAATTTTCCTGAAACAGCACGGAGGAATCGTGGTTAAGGAAGAATGCAAAACATAGGGGAAGAGCAGAAGATTAGGATGGAGCAGTGGGGAGGTTCAAATTATGCAGGACAATGCAGAGGACCGCATGGATGTTGGCTTTCATTCTGAGATAAGCAAGAAAGCCATGGGAAGGGTTTAAAGAGAAGGCTGACATTACGTCTCTTGCATTTTGAAAGGATCATCTGTCTGCTAAGGATTGACATAGGAGGGGCAAATCCAGAAATAGGGAGAAGAGTGGAGTGGCAATTGCAATGATCCAAATGAGAGAAGACACTGGCCCTGATAGGAGTGAGGTCCTTGGGACCACACAGGGTGTGAGAGGCAATGAGATTGGAACTGAGGGGGATCATAGAAGAAGCAGCTTGTAGATTCAGTTTTCGATTCCTGAGATGAGTGAGATGGTGGGACGGGAGTTGGAGGAACAGGTCTGTAATTTAGGAGATAGGCTTGGAGGCATACGCATAGTCATGAGACAAAATGAGATTATCAAAGGGGTGGATGTGTAGAATTAAAAGAATCAAAAGGCACTAAATATCTGTAATACAAATGTAATTTGGTTTTGCATCCTCTTGACAACCTGAGTTACCCTCCCACATCTCTTCGGCAATGAAATTGAGGACATTATTTTAATCAGATCATTACTGTAATGAGGTAGGTTAAATATTTCTTTCATAACCGAGGATGAGCTTATGAAGATCAGAAAAGATAGTCTATAGTGGAAAACAAGCCTCCCTGAGAAGCTTGGAAACCATTTTATTAACTTGTTGTTGACCTTGAAAATGATTCAGATTTTTTCATTTAAGTAAACTGTTTTAAAAGGTATGTCATTACAGTAAATTGCATCTCTCATTGCAAAGAACTTGAGATGTGAACTATTTATGAAGAATGTTTATCTATGCACTCATTCTGAATACTAAGAGTTATGTGTCCAACTTTAATGCCAATGAGGGATGGAAGGGAGCCTGGATCACCCCCGCAGCTCATGCCACTGCTCTGAATGTGGATGGAGCAGTGGGCTTTTGAACACCTTCTCCTCCTCCCCCTTCCCACACTGACCGCCTGCATGTGTGGTTTAGAGAATTTCCCCAGCTCATGGGGCTGACCATAAAGGGCAACATGAACCCCTTTATCAGATATTTTATTTTAAACCATGAACATATGACAAAATTCTGACAAATGAGACATGAGGAGAGAGTTGCTAGAGTGTGCTGGACATTTTCACTCTCAGCATGAAGAAGGAAGCACACCCCTTTTAGATGTGGTTAGTGGTCCATTTAGACCCCAAGTCATGACCTCCAATATCCCCAACCAGTGAAGAGTCTGACCATCCTTCAATAGCAAAAGAGAAAAATATCCACAGGATTGAGCTACTCCTCTGCATTCCCAACAGGAATGCACATTGGCACCCTTTCTACTTTGTTGTTGATTTTACTATTTATCTTTATTGATTTATTTGAAATATAATGAGCACAGCTAACCCCATCACAGAACAGGAGCACCACCCCACTCTGTAACTTTCAAAGTTTTGAACATGAAGAGAGAGTGGATGACGGCTCTACCTGACAATGAGGGTAGGTGCCATGGGCCTTCGGTTAGGCACAGGAAACAGACCCCAAAGAGAACATTCCATTCATACAGGTTCTAGAACTGGCAAAACCAGTTTGCTCAAACAGAACCCAGTATAGGGCTTCCTTTTAAATTAAAGAGATGCTGGGGCCTCCCAGGCAGTGGGAGAGATCTCGATATGCTTTGGGGTGACCCAGATGAAAAGACCCTCAGCTGTGCAATTGTGATTTGTGCACTTACCATAGCTATTTACTAACTTACCAGAAATGGGCAGTCCACTTTAGTTTGCAGGATTTTTTTTTTTAAATTTGCAAACATAACGGGACTCAGATAATATAAGGGAAACAATTCTGACATACGTTCTTTTATCTTTAAGAAATATGTTTTCTTACTACTGTTAGTTGAGATTGAATGCAATCCTTCTGTCCTTACTATGAATTTGGTATTTTCAACATTTACCTTTATTTATAATCACATTATCTTCAAAGTTATTAATAAATTAATTTGGGAGCCTGCCACATATATGCATGACCCAAAATCCAATGAAGCAGATTGAAAACTGCTGCAAATTTATAACTAATGTTCTAGACGTTCTCTGTAAATTACGGATAATGTTCCTGGGTGGCATGAGGGATTTAGCAATGCATATTGTACTTTAAATAAATTAGTAAAAATAAAGAGCAAAAAGTAATAAAATAAAGATTTGGTGTGGGTGGAGCAGCAATAGCGATGGTCAGGAACGGAGCACTAGGAGTGGTTCAATTCTGTGTTCTTTAGGCACAATGTAAAATAATTAAATGACAACAACAGCAAATTATATTCAAAGTAAATTTTACCTCCCACAATTCTCCTCCCCTTATACATCCCTTTGAAAAGATGGGGACACAATCTTCCCTTTTTTTTTCTATTTGTCATGCCTGCTTTTGATTTGATGTCCTTTCACATCTACTCATGGAATACCCTCTATGTTTTGAAGGGTTCATTATCCTTTTATTGTGTAAAACTGCCAGAATTTATTTTTTTAAAGACCCTTCTAATGTACATTTACATGGGCTCAGTAGTTTGACATTATATACAATGCTTCCTTAATATCCATGTACATAAATGTCTCTTGTTGACAAAGGTTGGTTCATATAAAAGACAAACTCCACAAAGCAAGTAATGGGGACAAAGGACATGTGCATTTTAAATTTTGATCCATATTAAAAAATTCTATAGATTTTGTACCAAACAAAACTTTCAGTAGCAATATATAAATATGTTTTTCATGTTGCTGTTCTCAGTGTTGGCAAGGATCAGGAGTGACAGGAACTCTCATTGTTTGCTGGTGAGGATTCAAATTGGTACAGTCACTCCGGAAGACTGTGTAGCAGTTTCCTCCGGAAGACTGTGTAGCAGTTTCCTACAAACAAAACGTGCTCTACCAAACCACCCAGAAATCATGCTCTGAATAAGCTTTTGTCTACTCGTAAACCTGTGTAGTGACATTCATGGTAGTTTTATTCCTAATTGCTAAGACTTAGAAGGAACCAAGATATTCTTCATGAAGTGAGTGGATATAGACTGTGGTACATCCAGACAAAGGAATATTTAGCACCAGAAATAAAAACAATCAGGGCTCGCAAGCCATTGAAAGACACAGAAGGAATCGTTATTGTTCAATAAAAGAATCCAATATAAAAACCAAAACAATATTTGATTCCAACAATTTGGTGTTCTGAAAAGGGAACAACTATGGAGACAGTTGAGATCCAAGGTTGGGAGGGTTAGGAAACAAGAAAAGATTGAACAGTAGAGCACAGCTATGTTTAGGATAGCAAAGCTACTTTGATAGTGTAACCGTGAACACTAGGGCTATTTGATCTCACAGGTAGTTACAATTTTAGTAAGAACAGCAAAATAAAGTCAGAGTTGGGATGCAGATGGATGTGATAAGTAAGAAGTGTCTCCTTTCATCTTTCTGTTCCTGGTCTGTAAACTCACACGGTCCAGGCTAAGAGACAAAGATACTGATCCGACGGACACTTGTTTTGCTTTCTAGTCAGTGCTGCACCTGTGACCTCAAAGCTCTAGATGACAAAGTTTGGCCACAGGAAGGATGAGCTGATTTGCCTTGACCTTTCATGACCTACCTTGAGGCTAAACCCAAACCTAGAGGAACAGACACTGGTGTGGTCAGAATCCCAGTTCAGCTGTGTTTGTTGAAAAAGGGTCTCAGGGGTGTCTTGGTACAGTGCAGCCTTCTCCCTATGCCCTTCATTTTTTACGACACGTGGAGTCATTCATGCATTTATTGCTTTTACTCTAATCCATCATTTAAAATATTCCATGTCTTAATATCTGATGATAGGAAGTAACTGTTCTAGGGCTTTCCTTAGGGCAAGTGAGAGTGGGAAACAGAATGTGATCAGTCACCAATATTTACCAAACTCACTTGGTGAGGAAAGCAGGCTCCATCAAAGCGGATGGGCTGCCTGCTCTGATCCCAGGCACCTGGACGGAACCAGAGCAGAAGACTGCAGTCAACGTTGAGATTGGCCACTCACTCATGAGCCAGTCTTCAGAGATGACCCTCCATCTGTCCACTGATTTAGTAGTACCTTGGAGAAGTCACTTCCTTGCATCTGGTCCCCGTGTGCTCAGATAAGAGGATTGGCTCAGTGTTCTTCAACCCTGTTTGCACACTGAAACCCCCTAAAACCTTGCTTAAAAGTGATGATACCCAGGGTCCACCTCAACGCAATGACATGGACTGGACTAGGGTGTGGACATTGCCCTGCTTTTTCCTTTATTAGCTGATGTAGAGAACTTAGATGTACAGTCTACAAGATAAATCAGTTGAAAAGAGAATTGTAAAGGCACTTTAACCCATTCACTCTGAGGATATCTGAATCTGTGAATTTTTTAAAAAAATCATTCCAATATGAAAAAAATCAGGACTAGACAAAGCTGAAGGAAACTGAGGGAGGAGAGATGAAATAGGGAGAGTACATTTAATGAATCAAACTTAACTTTCCAAGTTCATATGAACCTGCCCTAGTGAATCTCATCAACATGTACAACAACAAGACACTAATTAAAAAAAAAAACTATTAGTAAATATGGAAAGAGCAGCAGAGAATGCCAGGAGGGGAATACTGGGGACTGAGTTAGAACAAGTTATACTCTTTGCTTTTATAATTATGTTATTGTTTATTCTAATATCATGTATATCTAAAAAGTCAATAAAAACAAAAATTTAAAAAAGATAAGTGAAAATATAGAAGACGGTAGTATTCAATTTTGTTTTTTAATGAAATACTATTTTAATGAAAACTAAAATCATTCCAATTCCCAGGATATACAAATCTATCAAATTTACTCAAGGGCTAACTAACTAAAGCCATAGATTCACATACAGGAGTGGCAATGCTTGCCCTGAGCACATTGAAATGAATTAATTTCTTCAGAAACATTTTCATTCATTTAAACAGATACAGAGTAAAGATGTAGTGTATGTTCAATCCAGTAGAAATCACTGCAGGAAACATTCTTAATCCTCAGATCTTACTGTTAATATTCTAAATCAAAATGTTAAATGTGACTCACAGAAGGATCAACCACAAATTTCTTTTTTCTTTTTTTTAAAGAGAGAGGGACAGTGAGAGAGACAGAGAAAGAGAGAAACAACTTTATTTAGTTTTTCACATGGCCTTAGTTGCTCCAACACTCAGTTGTGTACGTGGTGCTGGGGTTTGAACCCGGGTCCTCGTGCTTGCCAGGCAAGCGCCAAAACCACTGAGCCACTGCTCCAGCCCCAACCACAGAATTTCTTGAATACAATGAAGAGTTTTTGAAAATATCTGAGAAGAAATTAAAGAGAAAAGATTTTTAGAAGAAGAAAGACACTGGTACAAGAATTCTGGAAGTCCCTGGCACTGAGTATCCGAGGTGTTTGGGGATCCATGGAGGTGTATGAAATGGCCACAGGTGTTGGAACTCTGTGACTTACAGGAGAGACACACTCTTTTTGTTTGTAAAGGAGGTCTACATTGGTTTCCATGATGGACATTCTGTATGTAGCGCTGACTTCTGATCAGCAATATGGTGCTGCTGCTTCCTATCCCCACCCTGGGTGCCAGCGATTGGGCCCAGGCCCTTGCACATGTTAGGCAAGTGCCATGCCCCTGAGCAATCTTCATTCCTGCTGAACTCTGTCCTTCTTGATGGGCTTGTCCTGAGACTGAGTGTCCCCACGGTGGTTTAGTGTAGAATTCATGGATGGTTGCAGGGGACAACTTTCTCCAAGAGCCACAGTAGTGCCTTCCCTTGTGAGCAGTGATGACCAGGATTGGTCTCCATCCGAGTGCAGGGCCCTGGCAATGGGACTGGTTGATTGGCGCGGGTCCATCAGTGTTCCTCGAGGGGAAGCTATTCTTTTCTCCTTTTTATGGAGGAGGAAATTGGAGTGCAGAGGGTTATAGCTTGCAGAGGTCCCAAAGCTATTGAGAGTGAACCTGGAATTTGAACCTCGGCACCTGATTTCAGGGCCTGCATTTATTATTAACCTCTTAACCATCTTAAACTTTTCTGACTAAACAAATTTTTTGTTTTTCCATGGTTTCTTCTCCCTCGTAAACACAAGCTTCTCATAACCTCAGTGCACCTGTGAGCCTCATGATTTAACTCTCACCATTTGATACCTTGGCACCTGCTACCAGCTCCCTAATTTTCTCTTTCTGTTTCAGATGGACCTGCTTTGGCCTCGTGTGGACAGAGCTTTAAGGCCTCATCGTTGGCCGGCTGTGGTAGCAGGTCAAGCGTCTAGTCCTCAGGTGAGGGCTGGCCATCACAGGCAGGCACACACAGTAAACAGTGACTGTACTCCCAGGAGGTGCCTCAGCCTTCTACAAGCTGATACTTAGGAAAGCAGAGGAAGTCACCACGCACAGACCTCTTACTGTTATGGGCCAGGAGGGAGCTTTAAGTTAGTCCTGTTCTTCTTCAATCTAACCTTAAGCAGGCTTCTTAAAAATGTCTTTGACTACTTCAAAAAGTGTAGGCTAACCTGCCTCTGTCACAGTCTAGGATATCTGAGATGTAGGTGCCTTGATGGCCTCAATGGACTACCACTTATGAAGTAGAAGAGCTGGGAGGAGCCAGGGAGAGTCCGCAGAGCCAGTAGGTCACGTGCATGTCTGTCATCTGTGCAAGTGGAGGGGCAAGAACCAGCTGAGAAAAAGAGCTCTGGGCCACAGTGCAGCGCTGAGAAAGCACCCACCAGGCCTACAGGGACTGGAGCTAAGAGCCCATGGAGGGGTCTGCAAGGGCAGGAGTGGCCTGGGTTGGCACCATGGCAGAGAGCAGGACCTCACTGTGGACATCACGGTGGAGGCAAAGGTGACAGCTGGAGACTGTGCACCAGCCTCTTCTCATGGAGATACAAGCCTCACACTTCTGTGCTGGCTGCTTACCTCCCAAGTGACTCCCATGCCAGCTGGTACATGCAGTGCCTACACAATAGGCTCTGCTCTCGTTGTGTGTCTGTGTAATATTGTCCATAACTTTCATTTTGCTACTTTTAGCACCTCGAGAATTAAATCCACCTATTTATTCATTTCTGAATATAAACCTCTACAAAGCACACAGTCGCTATTCAGAAAATAGTGATCCACTGAATAACGACCTGACTGAGGAATCAACCAGTGAAGTTTCAAGTGAAACAGTTAAATGATTGAAGTTGATCTTTTGAAAATCTACTCTGATGCTGCTATGATCTTAGTGGCACAATGGAAAAACCAGGGACTCTAAAGTCTGACAGCCCCAGACTAGATGAAGCATGTTTCAGACTGATGATTAGTTTTGTATCCTTGGCCAAAGAGCCTGACTTTGCTGAGACTGATTTCTCTTATAGAAAACAAGAGTATCCCCTAACTCAGGGCTTTTTGTGAGGGTTTATTGAGACAGTCCCCATAAATAACAAGGACAGACACTGAGATACAGAAGGTGTATACACAAGTCACTTCCCTCCCTCCTGAAGAAATTATCCATCTCCATACTCATCAGAAGATTAAGGCAGCAAATATTTAACCACCCAATGACCCCCACAGTTTATTATGTAGATAATAATAATGTGGTTGAAACTCTACTGGGTACACTTTCCTTAATCCTCTCAACAGCCTCTTTATGACTAATGGTATGAACTGTGCATTAATCCTATTCCCATTTTAAAGAGGGGAAAACTGAGGTTTATGGTGTTAAACAATTCCCCTGAGGTCATATTTCAATAAGGGGAAGCAATAAGAGTCAAATTCAAGCCTGCATTGAATCTGCACTCCTATCCTTCATATGAACTCTCCAGTGATGGACAGCAGCTGGAGGACCCCAAGGCCTGAACAAGATTTGGGGTCCTCTCCAGGAGTTCTCAAGATTGCAAAATGTAGTAAGAACCAAGGAAAGGCACCCACTGTGGAGCTTGGGACCAAACGGATGTGTGTCCCCTTTTGTTAGGATGTTCTGCCCTCTGCTGGTGGTTTTAATTCTGTTTACACACTTCAGTGATTTAAAATGCCAAGTACACACCTTTTTAATTTAAGTCCTTTTAGTGATAACTAAATTATTTCAAATAAGAATATTTCTGAATGAACATAGACACTCACACATATTGGCACAAATACACACATACACTTTTGCAAAAAAGTTACAGGTATAAATGAATCACGCATTTTATGTAATCTTGATTTTGGAAGCAATCATTGTTTGGGCATGGATTCCAGGGCAAATGAACACTAGAGTCTGCCTTCAGGTTCCAGGCTGGCAAAGAGCTTAAAACCAAACTCTAAAATGAGTGTTGAGAGCACAGATAGTCCAGAAATTATGGAAAGGAGGTAGTCTGTACTTACTCAAAAGCAACATACGCAAGAGAGGATGGGGTGCGGGGCTGGAGGGAAGAGCTGCAGGGGGTCTTCATGACTGTGAACGATTCCTCTTAGGCCATTTTGTCCTGCTATGGTAGAATACCTGAGACTGAGCATTTAATAAAGAAGAGAGACCTAGAGCCCAGGAAGTCCACGGCCAGAGGTCCAGGTCTGTTGAGGGCTTTCTTGCTGCATCATCCTATGGTGGGAGGCAGAGGGGCAAGGGAGCAGATGCAGGAAGGGGCTGGACTAGTCCACCCTGAGATAAGGAACCCATTCCTATGAGAAGGGTGTTAATTCATTCGTGAGATTGGAGTCCTCAGGCCTAATCATCTCTTGATGATCCCACCTCTTAATACTGGTGCTTTGGGGATGGTTTCCAACCCAGACTGGGGAAACAGTCAAACAGCAGCAAGATTAATATGAGTCAGGTATATGGTTTATAAATATTGTTTCATATAAGTCTTAGGGAAACTCTGCAGGGGATGATGTTTTCAGATGAAGATCTGGAACGGGTCACAGATTGAAGTTGTGATGACCATTTTTGTCTCAGGAGCAGAGAAAATGAGGACTTATTTGCATTCTTGGGGGCCAAGATGTAGAAACATAAAAAAAAAAAAAGGCAGGTGCTGAAACAATTAGGTGTTGACCTTGTTGGACTCTAAGACTTTGCCTAACTCACAGTTTCTCATAGCTTATAAAAAATGTGTGCATTTGTTAAAAAGCAATTTTGGATCCAGTAGGTCTGGATGAGGCCTGCATATCTGCTTTTCTGACAAACTCCCGGGAAGTATTGTTTCTGCTGATTCTAGGACTACGCTTCAGTCCACATTGCCCATAAGCACTTAGCTGGCATCTGGCAAAGAGATTATGGCGATGTGTCTTGAATGAATGAATGAATGAATGGACAAATGCAGAAATGAATTGATTAACCATCCACCAAGGTTGGCATTTCTACAATTGTAATAGAATCATGAGTTGACTATGTGTCTTCTCTTTTGAGTCTAAAATTGATCTAGTTAACAAGTGACTGCTTTTCCTTAGCTACATAGTCATGCTGTGATTCTAGGCAGGCGCACTGAGATTGCTTACCTTCTGCTTTCTTGTTAACAGACATCATCAGCATCAAGACAGGAGGCACCACTTCCCCAGGCCAGGATTATTTTGGAGAATTCAGTTTTCAGCAAGAATATCTTGAAATATTGCTGAAAAGTCCTGACACTTCACGATTTAGGAAATTTCTCACTAGCTTTTTCCTTTGGTATCTTCTGCTTCACCTCCTTTTTTAAAAATAAAAATAAACAAGCAACTGGAACCCTTAGGTCTTTGCAATTTATTTTTTCTCCTGTTTCCTGCTTCTGTTAGTGGAACTGTTGAAGTCATGGCCCCATTTAGGAAGACAGCAGCCAGGTGAGGCATGCTCCATCTTTCCCCCACCTCACCCACCCAAACCCCAAAGGAATTATTTTGGAAGCAATGCTGGCCATTTCACCACTGCTGAATCAACTCTCCTGCTATTTCAGGACTGGGTTTGCAAATTCATCCTTTGGATCTGCAAAACGCAGAGCCACACATGGCAAGCGGATTTAATGAGTATTTTATTACCTTCAGATCGGTGCTCCCACCTGCACAGTGAGCACATTGCTGAACACAGCTTGGAACTAATGAGGTCATCCCAACCCTCAGCTGAGCAGTACCTGGGGCTCTGCTCTCCGGCTCCCCGGGGGAAAACAGGGAGGCGTTGGAAGAAGGCACCGTCAGGGCAATGGCATCTGCTTTGCTGGAGTTTCAAAACTGTTTAGCATCTTTCTGATTCTAAGTGGGAGGCAGCTGAGAAGAGAGGAAAGTACCTGAACAGCCATTGAAGGGAGTTTCTCTAGATATCAAGATGGATTCTTTTATACATACATGATCTGTCTATCTATCTATATACGTCACTTTAGTGAAATCCTTGTTCCAATTGAGTACTTTGTGTTAACAATGGTAACTGAAAAGTCATTTGGTGAGGGTTTCTGTTTTCTTTATTGCTATGGTTTGAATGTGAGGTGTCCCCCGCACCAGCTTATATATGACAATCCAGGAAGACTGAGATGAAATGGTTGGGTTACAGAAGACTTAACTCAGCCAGTGAATTAATCCCTTGATAGGCAACTGCAGACTGGTAGGCTGTGGCTGGAGGAGGTGGGCCATTGGGGGCATGCCTTTGGGGTGTATATTCTGTATCTGGTGTGGAATTTCTCTCTCTCTGCTCCCAGAGCCATGCCCTCCATTATGATGTTCAGCCTCACCTTGAGACCCAAGGAATGGAGTCGGCCACCTAAGGACTAAGACCTCCGAAACTATGAGCTCCTAAATAAAGTTTTCCTCCTAAAATACTCTGTCAGGTCTTTTAGTCACAGCAATGAAAAAGCTGAATAAAACATCTATTTCATGTTAGTCTCCCAGTTCAGTTCAACATGCATCATCCTTCCAATCATCCACAGCTACTACAACAATATCAGTAATTAATTATTTTTAATATATTAACACAAAAGATTATAGAATTATATAATACTGTAATACAACATCATATTTTGTTTACATATTTATTAACAATAATTATGCTAATAGCATTAATTACCAATAGTTAATAGTATTATTGTTCTGAAAGGTATAGAGCTACTGTATTATGGAATTTTAGAGAAGGAAAATAAAATCATTCCCAAACCTAGTATTTTAACAACAACCCAATGAGTTTGGGACTTTGGTTTCTTCCTATGTTTTCAGCTTGCATCCCATTTTTTAGAGGTCTATACAGATCACTTGTAATTTTTTCTTAAAGAAAGAGGGGACAGTGAGGGAGACAGAAGACAAAGAGAATCAATTTTTATTTAGTTTTTCACGTGGCTTTCGTTGCTCTGAGACTTATTGTGTACGTGGTGCTGGGGTTTGAACTCATGTACTTGCTCAGGCCAGGCAAGCATCGTAACCGCTGAGCCACTGCTCCAGCCCTCACCTGTAATTTTGTGTCCTGCTTGTTTTCACTCAGCATTTTCACCCACTGTTTTCCTGGCAAATGTTTCTAAATGCTATCATCCAATATTTATGCTGATTATTTTTATAGTCTTGTAGTGGTTCATTAAGTAAGTACAGATAGCTTACTGGCAAATCCACTTTGGTGTTTCCTGCTAATCACAGCAAGTTTCCATTTAAGATGCCTTGGGGAACAGTGCCTTGAACCCCCAGACAAGGTTTGCCTTTATTTTAAAGCCACAGTGAAGCCAGCATGACCAAGTGTTTGCTGGCCCTGGCTGCTGGGTGGCTGCACCCAGACCTGCTGCCCTCAATACCTTGCTTGACATTGGTTTTAGGTGTCTAAGCAGGCTCAGCAGCACCTCAGCTAACCTTTAAGCCATGGCGAGCCCCCCATGAGGGGAAGCACTGTTACACCTTGAAAACTCATATGTTATGCAACATAGGATTATTTGTTTTTTTTTTCTATTATATTTGAGGCTCTTACTAAACTCTCATTCTTGCAAAGGAAGGAGAACCTCAGCAGCTACTGCAAAGCACCACTATCTGCTTCAAAACCAAAAGCATGCTGGTGCTGCCAGCCAGGGGCAGAAGGATGCACAGCCCAAGGATGGGTGGGCTGTGATTGCAGCTTCTGGAGCTGCCTTCTATTGAACCCCCAGACTCTCTGGGAACCACCTTTTCCTCCCTCTCACATGGCCACACAGAAGCCCTGATCTTCTTCTACCTGGGGGTCCTGCTCCTTTTCAATCGAGGCTAGATAGTTATTTAATTCCCCCAAGTTTCTTCTGTGTTGAGCAAGAGAAGACTTCAGATTCACATGAACCGTGAGAAAGTGAAGGGAAACTGTGCTCCCTGGCTTTACGTGATTACCTAATCTGGGTGCTTACACTGCTGATAGATTTTGGAATGTTACTACATGCAAATCTCTTTCTCTTTCTCTCTTCCTTCTTTCCTCCCTCTCCTCATCTCAGCAAATATGAGAGGGTTGGAAATGAAAACCACTTTCCACTTTTCAATAACCACAAGCCTGCAGAAATAATTCAGCGTGATCAACCAGCAGAAACGCTGTCATGACAAGAACCACAAGGTGATGGAGCCTGAAGAAGGACATGCACAATACCGTCTGGTCTCAAAAGGAGCAGCGGAGTAGCTCCTGCTACCTTGTGTTCAAGCACAGCTCCAGTAAGTAGAGGTCTACTCTTTGTCCCATTGGATTGACAAGTTCCCTGGCAGCGCAGTGGATGCAAATACACGCTTTATGAATGAATGACAGTCACTTTGACTAGGTATCACACTTCCAGAAATGACAGCTTACTGATTGGCTTCCTTAAGAAACAGAAAGCCCAGTAATAACTGAGGCAGAGTTGTACAGTGCGATGAGAAATGGTCACAAAATCAGAAGTTCTGAGCACTGCACTTTCTGAGCACTGCACTCCAAGAATATCTGTATTATTTCTACTCATTTTTAGCCTGCTCCTCACTTCCCCCGGAGTAAAACATAAACATTAGGTCACTGTGAAAATTAGAGTGAAAATGCTGAAAATAACTGATATGTTACGACAAAGTAAAAGATTTTCCCATTAAGCGCTGGTTACCCCTGCTCGGGATCCCCAAGCTCACCTAGTGAGAAAGGGAAAAATCCTCCAGTTCCAACTCTTTGCCACACATGACCACCAGGTGGCACTATTGAGCTAATATCCGTTTCTTGGCCCAAGTGGGGAGGGTGGGAAGCTTCAAATTTGGAAGTCTAAAAATGTCTATTTAACAGTGTAATCACTAAACAGATATTTGATAAAGAGTATGTGATCTGGGTGCTTAATATCAAGAGTTTGTTCATTCATATCTTCTCTATTTTATATTCTAATCTTTATGAAATACTCATCATTAACACAGTGCTATTATTACTACCATCATTAGTATGGAGCATGGGAATGGAGAGAAGTTTGTTCTCTTGAATCGGAAATGTTCATCTGAGAATTACCAGGCTTTCACAGAGGTAAAGGGAAGCTTCGGATTTCTGGAGGAAGTTTAAGTGTTGCAGTGCAGAAGAAGAGCTCTTCCCCTGCAGACTGAATCCTGCGTGGTAGAAGAGCTACCTCTCCACCTCTGGAAAGCTGAGGCATCTCAAAGGAGCAGGCACAATGAGCTCCCAAGGCACCACTGTCCTGCACCCTCGACCTCTGCAGCTTTCCAAGATGGGACCTTCCCCGCATCCCTCAGGATTCCTTCCCCTGAAGCCCTTTCTCCTTCCTGAACAGCTTCCATCTCCGCCACCTGTCCTTCCTCCTGCCCAGATCCCTCCTCTTCACCCTCTCCTTCAGGGATTACTAATGTTTCTGCATGGGAGCTGGTGAGGGCTCCAGATTTCTGTGCACAGAGGAGGGAATGGAGGAAATCTTCATTTAAAAAAATGTGAAGCACATCAAAACATTTAAAATACTTGCAAAAATATGGAATATAACACCACTTGGAACTCACCACCTACATTTAATAAACTCTATCACTCTATCCTATTTTTCAGTTTTTTTAAAATGTAAAACATTGCAGGCAGCAAATAATTTTCTACCCTTAATCCTATTTCCTCTTTCCTTCCCCAGAGATAACTGTAAGTCATGTACCTGGCAGTTTTTCTTTTGATTCTTTGACGACTTAATTATATAATGGCTATGTAGATAACTTTGAGCTGTATTGTATGCATACTTTTTCCATTTGGAATATATATATATATATTAAATATATATTATATTACATAGATATATCTATATAAATATATATTATATTATATAGATTTATCTATATAATATATATATATTATATTTTATGTTGTCTCACTTACCTTCTTTTCCTTCAACTAGAGACCCAGGGACCCATGTGTGAACCCCCTCTTTCTTCCACGTTCTCATTTTTTCAGAATGCTGATACAGGAAAGAGTAGGCTTGGGGCTGGGGTGGAAGCTCACCAGTTACTGCACTTGCCTGGCGTGCACAAGGATGCGGTTTTGGACCCAGCATCATGTACACAAGGAAGTGTTGGATCAACAAAGGCCACATGGAAAACTAAATGAAATCAATTCTCTCTTTCTCTGTCTCTCACTTTCCCACTTTCTCTTTAAAAAATAGGAAAAGAAGAAGAGTGGGAGTCAAGTTCAAAGTGTGCATGGATGGAGCTCGTTTGTGTTAGCAGCACCTCTAGTACAAGTGAGCTCCAGGATCCTGGGCAAATCACGTCATTCCTCTGAGCAACGTCAGGTTCTCAACGTAAAACGTCAAAATAATTGAATTTCCATAAGGATAATTAATTACATGCCATAGGTTTACATTGTAATTGAAAATCCCACATTTCTGGGACTTGGCACTATAATACTAAGTCAACAAGTGGCAAACAGGTGCAGTAAGGACACGTGCTTCCCAGAGTGATTGACATTATACCTGATGTGCTTATAAACTGCTCAGGTGGCTCAGAGGACAATCATTTCCTTTGGTGCTGGGGAACGATCTCAGGGCCTCATACCTGCTAGGAAAGCACTCTGCCAGCCCTGAACTACACCTCCAGCTCCGAGAGGTCAGAATGTCCATTTTACTCTAGATGTCAGAGGGAGGTTTCTGTTGGCTATGCACGTTACTCTATTTTTCCATTTAAAGTGACAATTTGCTAATCTGGTGTGAGTTGGTGAGCAGGGAAAGGACCAGAAAGGGACTAAAAACCCCAAAATCCTTATCTGACAGATAAGCACCAGGGAGATGGGGACTCATGTGTCAAAATCCCCCCCCACAGCCATAATTACACCCCCTTAAGAAAAACTATATTTTCAAGATCTTGTCACACCTTTCCAGGGGCCTGGACCTCCCTCATCATCAAAACTATCACAACCCCCAACCACCCTGTAAAAAGCTCCCAAAGAAAGCTTGCCGGGGGCTAGTTAAAAGATAAGGAAGGGGGCAGGAGCCTGAGCAAAGCAAGGGGAGCTCAGAGAAGCGCCACACCATCTTCTCTCTTGGGGTCTGTCCATGCATTCCTACGCTGTCAGTCAAAAATGGACCTTAGGAGGACTCTCTGGAAACTTCCCTGGGACCACCAATAAAGCTGGAGGGCAGGAGGGAGTCCTGTCCTTCTCCCTGAGATGACCAACTTGCTCCCTTGGGAATGTCACCTTTTCCCCATTCCTAGCTCTTCTAATGAACTTAGCCTGTCTCTCTGAGAGGGACGTTTGAATATTTCTGTCATGATTGCAAAACTCACAGTGAAGGGGGGGCCGCCACGCTGCCTCCGTTTCCCGGCAGGCCAATGCCCTGTAACAGAACTTCTTTCTGTATTTCCATCTACCTCCCAAGAGCAAGAGGACCTGCAGAGAGGACCTGTGGAGTGCTCATTTCTAAGTACACCTAGCCCAGGGACAGATTGGGTGCATCACAATTAAATACAGGAACAGATTCTTTCTAATGCAAAAAGGCTTGAGAACAGGAACTCAGATCCACCCTTGTGTATATTCCAGGTAAGTATTTGTTGAAATAAAGTATGTAAGAATCTATTGCCTTTGTGACATTATCCTGCTATTCTAAACCAAATTAATAATGAGATGATATTTTTTGGAAGGAATTTAGTGGGCTTTCAGAGAGAACATGAAATCTGCTCATCTTTCATATTCAAGTAACCTTTTACATAGAAGACAGGAGTTCTTTAGGCCTCTGCTGTTTGTTCCTGGCCTAACCTTCCAGGAAGCACACTGCTATTTCTGCAAATGAAGATACTGCTGGGGCAAAGAACCTTCCGGAATTCTGACTATTCAGCTCTTGGATTCTTGCCCTGTGCTCAATAATTCTTTTTTAATTAGCCCCTTGATAATATTCCTTCTCTCCAAAAATACTGTTTTGCTGTAGGGAGACAAGGACAATCTCTTTCCAACTAGAGATAATCCTGGATCTCCACTGCAGAATCAGATAAGGGGCACAGCATATTTCAGCGGGCACTTCCTCTCAGGACTTGGGATGCATGTGCTCCATCATCCATGCCCATCTCAATGCCATTCGTGGGGTCATGGATGGGGAGCACGTTCCTACTTAGTGGTCTTCCTTTTGAATCAGTGTATTTTTGCATGATTTTGATTGTCATTTTGTCCATCCTTATTTCTGGTAGATATGCTGTTTTTGACTAGATAAAATTACTCAAACTTGAGGATTTAGCAAAGACCAGCTCTGTTCTGGCTTTCACTCATCCCAGCCAGGCTACCTTGGTCAGAATGACTTCCTTCTGCATGCGGGACAGGGTGGGACAGGGCATAATTGGTGTCTATTTTTAGGAAACCTTCTGAACAAAGCTTGGTGTTCAATTTCTCCTATGCTGAGCAGGGAGCTCCTGCAGGGCTTGGGATCTGCTGCTCTTGTCTTTGCATTTCAGTGTTTGCCCATGTGGTGCTGAGATGAAGGCTGAGTGATCAGCGTCTGTCTGGAACTTTCGTCTTCCTGGACAGACAGAGGACATCCTCCAGATGTTGTGTGTGCAGCTCTGCATCTCCTCTAACTCTGCCGTGCTACTGAAGCCTGGGGAGCCCACTGTGGGCTGCTTGAACCCTGCCTCCAAGTGGATCCTGACCAAGTCCGAACCCTGCCTGTGTCTTGGGCATGACTTGCGCTTGTCATACCCAACGCTTGCCCACCAGGCAGTGAGACCTTTGAGAGGAGGGAAGGATCCATTTCTCTCATGCAGTGCTATGTCCTGGGTGCCTTCTACATGCATGGCACAGTTGCAGGTGAGCTAGCAGTCCCTGAATGAGGTGGCTCACAGGAAGACGTGCACATGCTCCTGTACCGTCCTCCTATGTCCTCTCCCTTGCTCCCTTCCTTCATCTTCCGGATGAAGCTTACGTGCTGCAGTTCAGGCCCACCTTGAAAGCTTCCAAGGTCACCCCTGCCCCTTGGATGCAGCCATCTTCTGTGATCCCAGGTGTCTTTGCACATATGTCTGAGTTCCCCACATTGTGATTTTCTCTTGTCTCTCTCACTGTTGGCTCTGTGAACGTGACAATTTTAACTCTGCTGTCTTCATTTTCTTGGCTCTTAGGACTCTGCTTCTAGGAGTTACAGGTTTAGTTCTACTTAAAAATACTTTAGGTTATGAACTTTAAGAAATCTTTAAAGTTTGAAGTCTTGAAAAATAACCCTTCAGTTCATGGATTCAAATACAACCATTGTATAACAGTTGACTGAAGCCAAGTCTTCATGACCTGTTGTTGGCAAACCTCAACTCTGCTAGGAGACACTTGATCAGTAAATGCCAAAAAGCTGAATGCTGCTAAGTGCAAGGTAGTAACTAGCAAGTTTATCCATACAAGAGTCTCTCTGGTTGCTTTTAATCTCATATTTACACAGGCTGGTAAGAATCCCAATGCAGTCTCACTTAGCAAATCCAGCTTGGGGAATTCACCCCCATAGCTCATTCTCATTCTTCAAGTGTCGGTTAGACACCTGTTGGTCACAGTAGGCCAGGTTACACTCTTACTGGCTGTAAGCAACAATGGCTGGCCTTTTGTGCACACTTCATACCCACCGAAGGGCAGCTCAGGGCTCTTCTCTGAGCTTCCTTGCTCCAGAGCCCAAGTGGATGAAGCACCATTGATTTGGCTGGTGTCTTAACCCTATGGAGAGGGTGGAGAGTAGGACCTCTCTCCTTCTAGAACCCCCATTCAGTGCTGCCAACAACCTTGTAGACAGGCCCATCTGTTGGCTGTCTTTTGTTACCACTTTGAGGACCATCTCTTTCTTCCCTGACCTATAAACTAGAGCTGAACTGATCTCCTTCCTATTATTCCTTCTCAAGTGGGAGTCATCCATCTCTCCATACTGAAAGCCCCACTCTCTTCTCCACACACCGTAACGTGTGTTCTGCCTGTTCTGTTTCCCCTGGAGGATTCCATACCAAGCTCCAAGTAGTCTCCATTTGGTTAATGTTCCAGAGGTACATGTGTGCAGCAGCTGAATTTGGCAGGTTGGATTTGATAGACAATAAAGAAAGACACTCTATACAAGATAGTGCTTACTTTAGTAATAATATGGAAGGAAAAGGAAAAATGAAAGGTGAAGGAGAAAGGGAAGAAAATATATCAGCAGATGGTGGAAACACCAACACGTGAGGTCATATAGCTGAGGAGTTCTGGGCAGCTTTTCAGGGTTCTGACTAGGAAGTCCTGGGCAGAGCATCCTCTCCATAGGTGAAACTCCAAAGTCTTATTCCTTGTGGGGCTCCTTAAATACAAGTTAGAACAGAGAAAGCTTCATTCTAACAATCTGCCCAAACCAGTCCCCTAAAGGGAAGGAGAGCTTGCCTTGAGATAAGTGAGCATCTCCGAGTTCTGCAGGGGAGCCAAACCCACCAAGAAGTCTGCATTCTTCAGATAGTCTACCAAGGATGTCTAAAGGTCACTACAGACACATGGATGGAGAAGAGCTTTAATATGTTCTCTAGCCATTTAATATGCCAAAGCTAGTCTAGGAAATTCTTACCTTTTTCCAGTTCTCTCTCTACCTGCTTGGGTAGCAGCAGAGGAAATCAACGTGTCGGCTTTCCAGAAGCAGCTATCCAATGATGGACCAACTCCTTTTAGTCTTTGGACCACTGAGTTATGGTAGGATTGTATCTGGTACCTTGGAAGAGTGCATGCAATATCATATTCCCAAAACTGTACCCTGCCCTACCCATCTTCCTATGAAGATGGAGATTTGAAGATGGTAATGGAGGTGCTGGGTTTTTATTGCTTTGAGAGGCTTCTACCCCTATGTTTGCAGCTGTCCTTATAACATGAAATACTTTATGTATCTTTGTCCTCAGGTTTGTTTTCCAATCCTTCATTTAGAGACAAGAGGATAATCTCACTCAGAACACTGCTATACCTTTTGTTCTGATGATCTATTTCTGTATAAAAATTACTCAAAACTTAGTGCCTTAAAATCATAGACATTTTATTATATAGAATGATTTTGTGGGTCAAGCATTTTGAGCAAATCTCAAGTTGATTCTTCCATAGAATGCTGAGCTGGCTTGAATTAATTCATGAAAGTCAATTGTTGAACATTCAGGAATTTTGTCAACTCTACAGGTAAACTTTGGACAATTGAAATTAGCTGTGTGGAAATATTTATATTATAGACATGAATAAACAGTAAAAGCTTTTAAATATTGTTCCCCAGTGGGTTGATTTCCCAGGGCACCATTGCTTCTCTCTAATAGAAGTCACTCAGGAGCATTCAGCTGGCACAGGGACTGTCCTGGAGCATCCAGAATGGCTTTCTCACATGTCAGTACCTCAGAGGGGACTGCTCAGCTGGACTCTCAGAGCATGCATGCATGGCCTGTCCAGCACAGTACTCTCAGAGTAATCAGAATTTACATATGGTCAATTACAGCTCCTGAGGCAGGTATTGCAGGAACCTAGGTAGAAGTCACAAGGCATTTTATGGCATTACTTGCTCTGGTATATTAATTTGACAAATAAATCCCACATCTAGACTAGATTCAAAAGAGCTGGGTCCACTTTTCAACAAAAATAGCAGTGAAGAGTTAGGAACTATCTTAGAGCACTTTCAGAGTTTCTCTCTGTCTCTCTCTCTAACATACTCACACATACACTCATTTTATTACTTAGTCTAATGTTTCATAGGCATCTCTAAGTCATCACATTCAAAACTAAATTTATATTCTTCCACCTTTTATTAGTCAGAGTAAATCCTACTAGCTGCTATAACAACCAAATCCCAAAATGTTAATTACTCACTTTGCCTTAGTTCCATGTGGTCATGTGAGGGTCAGGATACCTCCAAGCAGACATTCAGACATCAGACTTTCAGAGATATGCCTCTACTCTTTCACAGGAGTCTTTGAGGCTTCCATTCCTTCCTGGGGGCTGGCAGTGAGTGCAAGAGAGCGTGGAGTTCACTTGGAAGTTTTCAGGGCCTGGAATCTTTCCTTCCACACTTATGGCCAGTGTTTAACTTCTGGCTAAGGGAGTTGACTCAAAGCCCCAGTGGTGTTCAAAGACTTTGTACTCATGGTAAGGTCAGGGTTCTTTCTTCCAGGGATTCTTGTTCTTCTCCATCAGTCTGGGTACCATGGCTGGTGGTTCAGTGAACCCGGATAAAAATGCAAGTTATCTGTCCCTACAAAACCCCAGTGCCAGTCATCATGGAATGGTGCAGGTAGCTGGGGTAGAGATTGCTTTCATCAGGAGAGGAGAAAGCATGTGTCAGATGATGGTCTGAAGTTCAAGTCCAGTTCCTGAAGAAAGGAGGAGCTCTCCTGCTCATTGGACCCTAAGGTCACCTGGCTCATTTTCTAGAGGGGACCCTCACATCTGTGATCCCCATGGCCAGACATGAAGGGGATGGGGACGACTTCACAGATTTTTCAGCCTGATGGCTGCTCATGGAAAGGTGGTGATTGAAAAGCTATTTTGAGTCTTGGGCAAACACTTTTCTCCCCTTCAATTATGATTTTTATTGTAGTTCCATGGTTTCTTTGGCAAAGCAATTTCCTTACAAACATAGCTGACTTCTAATTTGTTTTTCTTCAGTCTCTAGTGCTACCCAAAGTTCTTACGTAAGGCATGAGTCTCCGGTTTGATTTATTTCTTGCTGCTAGGCTTCTTTCTTTCTCTGGCAAAGGGTAGCCGATATCTTAAGGCATTTCCAAACAATATTTGGGAGGTCATACTTTAATTCTCATCTTGGCTGAGAGATGAATCTTCCAGTTCAATTGAGAAGTTGTACTGGGTCTTCCACACAAAGCCTTTTAAAACTGCCCCTTTCACATTCCTAAGCCTGGGAATAGTCTTTTCCAATCCAACACAATTCTGAATTTCTGGATTTTGGCATTTTCTTCCTTCTCTGCTTGCCAACTAGCCAATTCTTTCCTGACTTATTTTTTTCTTTTATTTAATCCTTGCCAAACACGTTCAATAACAACAAACATGGTGGAAAAATTCTATTTTTGACCTCTTTGTTAGCTCATAAGGAAGACAGTCTGACATACAAATAATCTGCTCCCGCACAGAGTGTATTTTCAGCTCTCCAATCAGCCCTTCTGCTTCCTGATACCTGCCCATCAGCTGCAGAGGGACTGACACCTAAATCGATTTCATTTTGTCTTGTTTGCTGTCTGGTGTTGCTTGTTTAGCTTTCACAGTGGTGGCTTTTGGTTCAGTCAGAGTCAGTCATCTTCTCAGTGAGACACCAGTATTCACTGGCCCAGGAGAGCAGGGGACCATTCCTCACTCATGTTAGGGTCACATGTGTGTCGAGAAGTTCTTTTGGACCCCAGGCTGCTTCCAGTTTATGGCTCCAAAATCACGCTGGAGGCCCCCAAATTGGAAGCTGGGAGGAGGTTTGGAGGCTCACATGGGAGTAACTGGAACAGGATGCAGCAAACACTGTTGAGGTCCACATTTCACTGGTGAGAACTCGGTCACATAGGGCTGCCATTCACCCTTCCTGGGGAACCAGGGCAAAGGCAAATGGTGAATACACAGCATCATCTCAGTCGGAGTCCAAAAGAGCTCCCTTTACACATTTCCCATCTATTTGGATAATAACTTCAATTACTTGTCCCCTGAGAGAAAAACCAGAGTAAGGATCTCATATTCAATCTTTCACTGAGTCTTGATACTGTAGAGATTTCTTTCTGTGCCATCCATTTTTTCTATCAAGATGACCACTGTCATAGTGAAGGCATTCATTTAACCCCATGGGGACCTTTGCAGTCACCACCTTCCTGGTTTGTCTACCTCCTGTCGTAACCTTGCCCGTCTCGTTTTATTTCCTAGGAAGCCGTCTACTCTCCCCACTCAGTGCCCTGGTGCTCCCCTTCCCTCCCTCTCACTGTGTGTGTATTTCCACCTTCAGACACTACCTGCAGTGTGGTCTTGCTGGTCAGTCTGTCTCGTCATGGGCAGGAATTATTTCGCTTTTCAATCTCGTAACCCTTGGTGTATGTCAGCTCTTGACCTGCAGAAGGTAGTGTGTGATGGCTGGATTCCTGCTTGGTAAAATCCACAATGGCTAAGCATTTGGCCTCTGGATTATATCTGTATTTTTCACATTGAACAGTTAACTCAGCTCTAGTGTGTTCAGACCCTGTACTTTACAAAGAAATGACTGGCCCATGACCAGTAGCTAACCTCCAAGCCTTTGGAAAATTCTGCCTGCTAAGAGCATCTTTGTATACCCAGGTATTTGCCCATTCTAGAGAAGTTATGCTAACAGTGCTGTTGATGGTGGGATCCTGGGCACAAGCTCTACCACTTTGACATCTGGAGGGGCTATAGCAAATAATTAAGGCCTTCCAGCTAGGAAGGTGCATTCCCAATGAATACCCTGGATACCAAAGCTCAGGTGAGTTTACCTGGTGGGTGAAACTCCACACATGCTGGCACACACCCTATCTGGGAGAATTAAGCACCCTCTGTTACCTGCTGGGGAAAGACAACTGGAAGATTGTGCCTGATCTCTCCTGCCTATTGCTACTGTTGATTTTTTTAAATAGATTTTTTTTCTTAAAGAGAGAGGGAGAGTGAGAGCGAGAGAAAGAAAGAGAATCGATTTTATTTAGTTTTCTATCTGGTTTTCATTGTTCTGACACTTAGTTGCGTATGTGGTGCTGGGGTTTGAACCTGGGTACTCATGCATGAAAGGCAGGTGCTGTAACTGCTGAGCCACCGCTCCATCCTGCTACTGCTGATTTTAATTACCATGTTCTTGGTATGATAAATTGCAACTATTCCTTTTCTGAGTTCTGTGACTCCTTCTGTGAAATCATTGACTTAAGAGGATCTTGGGGACCAAGCATGACATTGAATTTAATTTCAAAACAAATTAGCTATTGGACAGCAGGTAAATAAGCTAAATCCTATAGGCCTTATTTTCGTCATTTCACATGTAATAATAATAATAATGATAGTATCTACCTTAATACTAATAATATTTAATAATAATAATGCTTAATACTGATACCTTAATACTAATAATGCTTAATGCTTATTAATAATAGTATTTACCTTATTGGGATCCTGTGATGATTCAGTAGTTTATGTATGGCATTTGACTAATTATTAGTGATCAATAAGTACTAGGTATTGCCACTGTTATTGCTTGCCATATGGATTTCCATGTTTATTACACTTTTAAATGTTTTACAAATATTCAAAATATTTGTAATGTTTTTCAATTAAGAAGTTTCTTCATCCACCTCTTCATCATTGAATATCTTAGTTTTTTCTAATTATTTTCATCAACGTTAACAAGATGGTACTGGATACTCTAATAGCTATTATATACTTGGAATAACTTAATTTCCTTAAGATACATGCCACAGATGAACGTTTTGGGTCAAAAAGATGAAATGTTTTAAAATTTCTTCATCTATACTGACAGATCGCTTTCCAAAATATGTGGCCCATTTTTCATTTTTATAAGCTAAGTAAGATTTTGTTCATTTTCTTAGACTCATGAGGGCAAATGATAGAAACAATTTTTTTTTTTTTTTATGGAATCAAATCTCAGGGAAACACATCATCCTAATGTGACAATAAATTTCCTGAGAACAAACCAGAAATATTTTTTCTCCCTCTGGTTCTGAAAACAGAAGGCCCATATTTGCACAGATGGCAATTAAATCTCTCCATGCAATAGTCTATGATAAAGAGAGAATTCACCTAATAAATGCATCCTAATGTAGAAAAAAAATCCTCTACTGGCAAATCTGCATCTATTAGAGTGGAGTAAGGGGAGACGAAAACATTTTTACCTTCAGTTCCACAGAGTGAATTAATTCATTAGGTGGCATTATATTAATCACCTTCATTTGTAATGTGATAGACTTGTCATTAATGTTTGCACAAATCTGAGGCAGGATATGAATAGTTTTCTACAGGTGAATCTTAATTTTGGCTTCGGCATGGATATCACAGCATTAGTGCATTTTCACCTTTCCTAGACACCTCTATAATTAAATGGGGGCGATAGGCCCATAAAACCTATAGCAGCATACTAATTACTAATCTTTTTTTTTTAATCTTTCTATGGAATTTTCTTAATGGGGCAGTTCTAGCTGACTGCTACTAGGTAGGAATGAGGCACAGACATCTTGTGAACTCCAGTTAACAGAAAACTGTAATGTCCCAAGGTCACAAAATGACACCCTCCTTGTCCACAAAAGCTCTTAAAGAATAACTTTGTGGGCTCATTTTGTCTTCTCCCGTCGCTCAGCAGCAGAGTGCACCTGCGACCACCATCCTGAGGGTGTCTCCAGGATGAAGCCTTTGAGGGGTGCTGCGGACAAGCTGTGATCACCAAATGAATCTGTGCAGAGATTGCAAGGCTCATCCGTGTCTCTCACTAAATTCATCAGCACTTTCCCTTTCAGCTGCCACCTCCCCTGGGCCTGTGCTAAATGCTGCCTCCTTGTTCAGGTTCAGAGTCACTGCACTGCCAAGCCCCAAACAGGCCTCCGGACTCTGCTGAAACCTGTGATTTGCTCTCTGTTATCCTTCTGTAAACTTCCAGGTGCTTAGTACATTCAGGGTTGTGTTGTAGGAATTTCTACACATGTCCACTCTCTCCTATACACTGTCAAGCTACCAGAAAGATACAGAATGTCTGATTTGCCTCTGAATTTCCAAAAAGACATGAACATAGCAGTAGCTACAAAGCACCATGTTGAAAGAATAAATGATCATGAATAGATACTTGGATGGATAAAGGCCATGGTGTGATTGTGTATCATATTACAAAAAAATGGGCTTTAGGGACATTCATGAACTCTTTAATTAAAAATTATTTTGTTGAATACCTGCTCTGTCCAATGCACACCTTAAATGCTGGCTCCGCTTCAAATTGGCCGTGTGACTTCAGGCACATCATTTCTCCGAGTTTCAGTTTCTCCTCCACAGAGGAGAGGTAATAGTTTTTAACTTACATGGGTTTCGTGAATGATCAATGAGAAAAAAATCTCAGTGCAAGATTTATGTAATAATTGATGTTTCCCTTCCTCCTTGACCGTCTGTCTGGCAAAAAAAATCAATCAGAAAAACACAGTCCTTTACAAAGTCAGGACTATGGAATTCCTATACTTTAGATAAAAGGAAACGAAATTTAAGAAAACTACTTGTAATACAGTAGCCTCATCTCAACTTGCAGAACACACAGAGCATCTTCTGACACCACGATACATAATGACGCAGTCTCCCATCTCCATGCTGTTGAATGTCCCAGCAACATTGGAAGGACTTAATCCTGTTTCTTCTAATGCAGAAACTGAGGTTCTGAGAAGTCAATAGCTTCCTTGTGGATATTTGGACAGGAAGCACTGGATCCAGAATGTGGACCCTTCCCCTGGCACCCCGAAGCACCCTTTCCAATCTCTAAAACCTCTCCCTGTTAAAGGTCTGCTGTCTGAGCACACATTTCAGCTAAGATTCCTCCCATCCACCACCTTCGACCTGCCGTTTTCCATCAAGCCTCTCCTTTTCCAGCTTTGGGCATCCCGTGTTGGACTCCTGCAAGCAAGGCCTGGTAAATATATCAAGGCAGTGGGCATAAATCCATCAGCTCTGCCCAGCTGTCATGATGCTGCGGGGCGCTGTTGAGCACAGCCCAGGTGAACCTAGTGGGAACACAAGCCAGCCTGCTCTCACCCAGCCAGAACATGCTGGGGAGCTCCTGCTGCTGCCCATGCTGGCTTCCTGCAGCCCACTACGCAGCTTTGGTGAGCGGACAAAAGTTTCCACAGATTTAGTTTTACCCTCATCAGACTGGACACGAAGCCATTCTGTTCTACAGTTTCCATGCTGGAAGCGTTTTGTGATGAGCCCTAGACAGTGTGCCTTGATCATGGCTCTGAGAAAGAGCTCAGGACACTTAATATAGCTGAGCAAAGAAGGGAACTCAAAATCTTTGTACCTTTTCTGAATTGGTGGAGTACAGCACATGCAAACACCTCTTTCAAGGTGGTAATGGACTCAGAAGGCTGCCTTCAGACCTGGGGAGCTGTGCTTTAGTTCTTTTGATAAAACATTACCAGACAATTCACTTAAACTACAAATTTGCCCAATTATATAAATTCCTTTGGAGATTATATATACATATTTTTTTTCTTGAACTTGACATCAGATATTGAGTCAGAATCACTAAGGGACAAGCCTGAAACCACATGTTTTTAACAAGTGTTTTGGGTGTAATCAGATATATTTGGAATATAGGGTTTCATAGGATCTCCAAGGCTCCTGACATCTCAGACTTAATAATGTATGGAAGAGTGTGGACATAAGTTCATATCTCCTTTCATTCAGATTAGCTGGAGACTTTGCTAAAAAATTCAAATTCCCAAGCTGCATTGAAGATATGCTAAATCAGAGTCCTTGGGAGCGCCACTCATTCACTTTTGTAACAGGCTTTCCAAGTGATTTTTATCCACATCAAGATTTAGAAGCCACTAATAGAATTTCTTTCTGCACCTTGCTGTGTTTGGAGATACTATCACCTTCATAAGCAATTGTAAGGACTGCGGGAGATAAAACTTAGTTAGCGTAGCTCCTGCCATGGGTTAGTCTCTGAAAGCAGTTCACTACAAACATAATAAAGAGTCAAGTGCTTTTTCTTGGCCAGAAATTATAACTGGCACTTCTGATTTCCACAGCTTACCAGGAGGTAGCACCTTGCCTGATCAATACATTCTTATCGATCAAAGCTTCTTCAACAGTGGATGGTTTCTATTCTTTTTTCTCACGTCTATTTTTGTTCTGGAAGAATCTCAGTGGAATGAGAACTGGGCCTTCACCAGAGCTATTCTTGTCTGCATAAAATGTTACATTTGGAGTTGCTAAATCAGTGTCTTCTGAGATGAGCAGGGTTATTATTAGTCTTGATTCATGTATAGAAAGAAAAGTAAAACAGATCCAGAACAAAGGTGACCTTGCACAATGTACTCTGTTGGTTGGTAAGGAAAGCTGGGACTAGAATTCAGCTGATTTGCCTTCTGTGGAGTCTGTCCCACCCTGCTTGGCACACCTGTGACTGCAGGCCTTCACCACTGCTGAGTCTTTTCCCAAAACTTCATCTCTCCTTCCCAGGTCTTTGTTCTATGCATTCACCTTGCAGAGATCCCATCTTCCCTTATTGGACCTGTATCCAGCCAGTATGTGATAATGAATCACATGGAGATACCAGACACAAAGGAAATCGGTCCCTTAAGTTGTGATTGTGTTCCACAAGGGTAATGTGCAAGGGAGGGATAATGATGGAAAATAAGACATCCTCGAACCTGAACAGGTGAAAAAGAGTCGGGTGGAAACTTTTCCACTTGAATAATAATTTGAAGATAACTTCTTCCCCCATGTCTGTGACTGCTCCTGACAGCAGGGTTGGGAAGCCATCTTCTTTGTCATAGACATCCCCAATCCCTTGGATTTTCAATATTGCTTATAGAAAAGCCCAGACATTATGGGTCATGGCTGCTTTACCACAGGCTCCTTTCTAAGAGCAGGTGTGAGAATGATATCAGGAGTGGACACTGAACAGCACCAGAGCACAGCTTACCCTGGAGGTACCATCCAACCTAGAGAGCAGACCTGGATATCAGACCCAGCATTCTGCCTGGGTCCTCTAGACCAAGAGCACCTCTGTGACTACCTAGGTAAAACTTCAGTCCCGTGTTTCATCTGGGTGGGGTGTGATGTTTTCCCGCATCTGCGTCTGGGACAATATTTCCATTTGGAATTTTGCAATAGTATTTAATTTGTCCTTCATAATATTGGCATTCAAGTACACTCAGAATTCAAATTAATTAAAATGTATCCATTTCTTCATTATTTTGTGTGAGCTACTCAATTATTTTCTTACCAAGAATAATAACCATTAGTTCTTGGAGTACTCTCAACTCTGCCCCTCATATTTTTATTTCAATTTTTTGGCAGTAATCAGTGCTGTTGAACAGAATGATGCAGGAAAAATAAGCCAGGTAGTAAACATACAAATTCAGATTCATTTAACTATGGGGTTATGGAGGCCGCAGGTGGGGAGTGGTTCTAGGTTTCATCTCCTCCATTTCCATCTTTTCACATTTAGATATAACCCTGCTATGGTGTCTGAGGCAATCAATGCTATTTTATATCCCACACACCCCCATGACACCTCCCATTCTACAGGTATTCTTAGGCTACAGCTTGCAGAGAATTTACATTGCTTTGTTAGAAATCCAAAGTCTGCAATAGCCACAAGTACCTGACTAATGCTCTCAAGAAACAGGATGTTGAATATTCTAAAGGATTCCTGAGGGCCGAGTCTTCATTCTGTGGGGGAAGACTGTGAAAAATTCAGAAAGGCCAGGGTTTGAGGGCCGTGAGAAGCCTCCTGGCCTGGGGTGGCAGCTGTTGGGAAGGGGAGGTGTCTCAGGAGCAATGGGTGATCCTGAAGACAGTCTGTGTCAGAGAGGGGATTGTTTGCATGTAACCAGGACAGCCAATCTTTCCAACTTTGGCACATATTGGTCTTTGGTGAAGGCTAGTTCTAGCTATAATGTTAAAATTTGTGTAAATGTTTTAAACATTTTCAACAGTGGTCTTAAAATACATACTGAATGTCATTTTCCAGCTGGGATGCCATATCATCATAAGCTGGGCTTAAATAGCAGATTTCTCCCTTATAGTTCTGGACCCAAGAAGTCCAGAACAGATGTGGTGGCTGCCAATGGTCCTCTTTCTAACTTGCAGGTGGCTGGCTGCCTTCTCAGGACCATTCCTGAGTGTGTGCTTGTGGGTACAGGGAGATTCTCTCTTTTCCTAGTATTGTAGGGACTAACCTCACCATGAAATTCTTATTTCACAGCAGATTATAAATTTAGTCATCTCCCACAGTTCCTGCCTTTAGCCATCATCTCGAGGGCTAGGGCTTTGACATATGGATTTCAAATGGCAAAAACCTTTGATTCATAATGTTGAATGAGAGTAAAAGATAATGTATTCTTTCCTTTTTTTCCCCCAGAAACTATTCTTTATATTCTTTTTATTTTAATAAGAAATTTATTTATTGAACAATCAAACGTGTCTCACAAAAAATATCATATATATAATTTTCAGAATTTATATATATATATATATATA